>JAOWBN010027546.1:0-34556 GCA_028565015.1 Pinguicula moranensis
TAATCTCTTGTATATTTCTTTGATTTGTGTACAATTGATTTATAGACATTCTCGTTTTCTATCTAAGGAAGATTTTGGGGAATTAAGGAAGGATCATCATAATTTGATCCCTTCCTTTTACAATTTCAATCATCCCAAAATCTTTCTTCTTTCCTATTTAAACACTCTCCCTCAAGTTGGATTGGAGGGTCTTCAATTCCCAACTTGGATAATGTCTTGGAGAATGCTTAACTTCATACTGCTTTGGTTAGGATGTTTGTAAGTTGATCCTCAGATATGATGAATGGCAGACTCACAATTTTCTCCTCAATTTTTTCTTTTATGAAGTGCCAATCGATTCAATATGTTTAATTCGGTTGTGTTGCACTATGTTCTCTGAGATACTAATTGCAGCCTTATTATCACATTGTAGTGGACAAGCTCCAAAAAATGGTCTTCCTATCTATGCTAATAGTTTCTTTAGCCATATAATTTTGGTTAGTCCACGAACAACCCCTTGAAACTCAGCTTCTGCGCTTGATAGCTCTACAACCTTTTGTTTCTTGCTTCTCTCGGTCACAAGATTCCCCCCTACTAGTATAAAAAACCCTGATGTAGATCTTCGATCAATTGGATTACCAGCCCAATCAGCATCAATATATACCAAAATGTCCAGGTGCTCATTTTTCTTGAAGTTTACTCCTCTTCCTCGTGTTCCTTTCAGATAGCGGATAATCCTCAGTGTTGCTTCCATGTGATCTTCTTAGGGACTATGCATGAACTGACTCACAACTCCCACTGCATAAGCTATGTTTGGTCTAGTGTGAGCTAGTTAGATCAATTTTGCCACTAGACATTGGTACCTTTCTTTGTTAGCAAACGGAGGTCCTTCAATCATTTTTAGTTTGTGCCATTGCTGGAGTGTCTGTTGTCTTGTAATCCATATGTCCTGTTTCTGCAAGCAATTCAAGAACATATTTTTCTATGATATGAAGATTCCTTCTTTTGATCTTTGAACTCCTATACCAAACAAATACTTTAGCTCTCCTAGATCTTTCATCTTAAATTCTCTAAATAGATTTTTTGGAGAGATGTCATTTATGTAGTGTCATTTTCAGTTATTATCATGCCATCCACATAAATGGTCAGGCAAGTCATTAGCTTTCCATTTCGTTTGAGGAATAAGGTATGGTCCGAGTTACCGTGTTTATATTCATATTTTTTCATTGCTAGTGTAAATCGTCCAAACCATGCTCTGTGATACTGTTTAAGCCCATACATGGCCCTTTTTAGTCTGCATACTTCATTATTCTTGAATTGTTTTTGAGAAACCTGGTGGAGCTGTCATGTATACTTCTTCCCTGAGATCTCCATGAAGGAATGCATTCTTGACATTAAATTGGCGAAGTGGCCAGTCAAGATTTGCAGCTACTTAGAATAAGACCCGTATGGTATCCATCTTTGCGACAGGGGAGAATGTCTCAGAGTAGTCGATTCCATAAGTCTCTGTATATCCTTTAGCCACCAGCTTTGCCTTGTGTTGTTCAATTGATCCATCAGAGTTATACTTTATTGCGAACACCCACTTGCATCCTAGGAGGCGTTTTCCCATGGGTAGTTTACATTTTTCCCAAGTATCATTCTTTTCCAGGGCTAACATCTCAGTTTCCATAGCACATACCTACTCTTTTACCTATTGGCTTCCTGGACTGTTCTTCGTATCTCAATACTGCCTGGTTGTCTCCCCTTTCCTAGATTGGCCATTGGATATTTTGATGCCCATGGCTCATATTATTGTATATCTCTCTTGGGGGGTACCCCTCAAGTACTCCTAGGAGATAGAGTGTATATGTTCTGTGATTCATCCACCCGTATTTCTGTAGCTGCATCAAAGTAAACTGTTGCAAAAGTATTATGAGAATGAAGTTCTTGGTAGATTGAGTTTCCTTAGGATCTTCGGACGAAGAAGCCGATAGGTGATCTTCTGGGAGAGTGTTACATTCTATGTGGATATGTGCAGATTCAATAGTATCTTCAGTGAGGCGTTGTGGACCAGGTGTGAGCCCAAGCTCTAGGATAATCAACCAATTTATCGGATCATAGTTACCCTTCTCCCCCTGACCAATGGATTGGGTGACATAGTAGTATTCTGTTTCAAGAAAGTTGCAATTCTTTGTGGTAGATATAGCCAGTATTTGGATCTAAGCAGCGGTATCCTTTTTTGTGAATACCATATCCTGCGAACACACACTTGATGGAACAGGGATCAAGTTTAGTTCAATCAATTTTTGGTTTGTGGATGAAGACCGAGCCTCTAAAGATTCTTGGTAGTAATGATAAGGATGGGGATACTTGAGCAAGGGTTGATAGTACTTGGAGAGGTGTCTTATTTTAAATAATCTTTGTAGGGAGACGATTGATCAAATAGATGACTGTGACTACAGCTTCGGACAAGAGATTTCTAGGGGTCTTTGACTAAATTATAGTGGCTTTAGTGATTTCGAGGATAATTCTATTCTTTCTTTCAGCCACACCATTTTATTTTGGTGTATGTGGGCAGGTGGTTTGATGGATAAGACCCTTCTGTTGAAAAAAGGTACCCATAGAGTGGTTGATGTATTCCCCCCGTCATCAGATCGAAGGACTCGAATTTTTTTCTGGAATTTGGTTTCAACTAAAGTGTAGAAATCAACAAACCTATTGAATACTTCAAATTTATTTTTCAAAAAATATACCCATGTCATTCTAGAGCAATCATCAATAAATATATTGAAAACAACAAGTGCTAGAGATGGGTGCGGGACCCCAAACATTAGAATGGACTAGTGAAAATAATTCCTTGGTTTGAGAGTCAAAGGAGCGAAATGATTGTCTGTGACTCTTAGTTAAACAACAAGTATCACAAGAAATAGTGTTATGCTGTTTAAAGCAATTAGGGAGTAAAATTTTGAGATAACCATGTGAAAGGTGTCCCAACTGGCGGTACCATAGCCATAGTTGTCTTTGAACTGTCCCATCTATCAGCATTGCGGTCCCTTGTCGAGCCACCTCATCCACATAGTACAGTCCTCCCTGCTCAGTGCCACGCCTAATGATCGCCTTCGTACGGATATCCTCTAGAAGGCAAAATGTAGGGTACATGAGAGAAATACAGTTTAGTTCTTTTGTCACATGGCTAATTGATAGTACCTTGCATGAAAGTGCAGGAACAAATAAACAATTTTGTAATTTCAATGTGGGAGAGGGCTCAATTGTTCCAGCGCCCTCACAAAATTTACACCACCGTTGGTTGTCTGGATTTTTGTCGCCCATGGTGTGGTTACTGTCGTGATGCCGGATGGATCATTAGTCATGGTCTCCATGGTCACACAATCAAACAACCATCGGGATGAGGGTAGGTTGCGGGGATCATGGATCGAGCAAGCCACGGGAGAGTCAAAATTTCGGGAGGAAAGTATCAAGGATTGGATAAATTTTGTGGTGGCTGCTAGAATTTTTTCAAACATTTAGGGCCTATTTTGGGAGTTTTGATAGTCTGAGGGATTTCTAGTAGTTTTCTGGAAGTGTTGAGTGTGTTTTGAAAGTTTTCGAAAATCTGGGGGCAGGGTCTTAATTTCTCGGAACTGCTGGACTGAGCGAATAATATATGGGACTTGAGTGGGTTTCTATTAGAGTTCTGGAAGTCTGAGGAGTGTATTGAAAATTCCCTGAAGTCTAGGGATGTAATTACAAATGTGGCGGAAGTTTCGGCATTTAATGGATAGCTGTCGTCTCGGTTCTCATAGTTGCATCCCTCAATTTCCATCTCTCGACATGCAAATTTCTCAGGATATTGAGAGGAGCTAGAATGGCTATTCGCTCAATCAGAGATTTCCTATTTTCAAGATGTATCTTGAATCATCCCTGAGAAATCTAGAACCGTCCCTGAGAGGGCTTTTTCACTCCTATCCCTTTGGCCCCCTTTCAAATTTGTTCATGTGAGGAATAAATGAGAAATCTCAGATTTTGTACCTCCCTCTATGTGGCCGTCGGCGCAGTTGCATTTTACAGTCGCGATAGTACCAAAACCAGGAGCATCGTGGGTCCAGTCGCTACCATCGTGGCTGGCTTCGTCTACGTTGCCCATGGTCGTGGCAATCATGCCACCTTTTTCTTCCTTTTGTTTATGTCTGGTTCGATCAGGGTAGCCCACCCGTTTGTAGCATTTTTTGATAGCGTGCCCAGATTTACCACACTCTTTGCACTGCAGCCGCTCCGGGTATCCTACCCTTCGTTAACAGTTTTCAGTCGCATGTCCATTCCTTCCACACTCTTGGCACACGAGTTTAATTTTGTATGCTTGACCGTCTCAGAGTTATGACTTGGCCATACTTTTGGCCGGATCTGACCGAGCTTTGGACAAGAAATCGCTTCCAAATGAAGAGTCTTCGTCGTCGTGTCTTGCTGGATTTAATATTCCTTGGCACGCGGATTCCCGGTGAAGAGTGACGTAAGCCGCTTAGACTGAGGAAAGTGGGTCGTCTTTGAGGAGATACCGTTTTACTGCATCGTGGCCCTTGTTGATTGCTGCCAAGAATTAAAACGACCAGGTTTCCTGCTAGAGCCGGTTGTAGGTGGCAATATTCGGAAGTGACATCATCAGGTTCGGCTGCCTTCTAAACACCTCTCTCCAAATTCTTTGGAACGTACTGTATAATTTGTCCAAAAGTGCCGTGTCCCTGCTCTTGCTTGTTTGCTTTGACCGTTAGATCAAAAATCTGAAGGGAGTCCCCTCCACTTGTATATGTTGGCGAGTCCTTCGCATAAGTCTTTGGCCGTAGGGTATTCCGCAAATTTTTGACAAAATCTCCTTCGATTGAGTCTAGGATCCATTAATAGATCGTTAGATCTATCTGTACCCATTTTGGGAATTCTGGATTGGAGGTTGATGGTGCTGGTGGCACCCCTGTAATATGGCTTAGTCTCCCTCTTTATCCTATTGCGACCCACATCAATCTTAACTAAAGGGAGTAATTGTCGTCGTTGAGTTTGACGAAAATATGTGGGATTTGGTAATTTTCAGATGGATGTATATGTTTGGGTAGCTTGGCAAATTGAGCGGTAAGATCCTTTGAGTTGTGACTCGCTTGCGATGTCGCCGGAGTGATCCCCTTTGTAGTTTCGTCCGACATCTTGCTGGAAGAAGTTTGGTAAATGATGAGATTACAGGTCAATGAACGTCTGTGATACCATGTTTTCAAGATAGGATCAATATTCTTAATCTCTTGTATATTTCTTTGATTTGTGTACAATTGATTTATAGACATTCTCGTTTTCTATCTAAGGAAGATTTTGAGGAAATGAGGAAGGATCATCATAATTTGATCCCTTCCTTTTACAATTTCAATCATCCTAAAATCTTACTTCTTTCCTATTTTAACAATGACTGCGTGTTGTGCTACCAGAACCTTTCATCTGTGCAAGTTTCCCACCGCTCAAAATTTTACCCTGCAACCAGCGCCACACAAACGCTTGTAACCTTCTTGGCGTGGAATTATTCCATGTGCACAATGACGGACCATTAAAGTATGCATATATGCCCTTTAACAGCACTAGTTCCTCATGACCAAATTAGTATATTTACCTGCATTCTCAGCCCCTGTCCATCTCCAGTAATCTTCTTCTTCTGCATTTAACTCCATATTTGGGAGGGTTCTTGCCATGGCCATGATCATATAAGTTTTATATTGATAAAATTGTCGTTGTCATATCCAAATCTAGTCATGGTTGTCAGTACTGCGTTTCCATGCAATAATGGAAAATTTCTTAGTAGCCAAATTATATAAATAAGAGAATGAGTCCTACAAAAAACCATGGTCTGGTAAGTCAACATACTAGTCCAAAAAGCCGTTTTACTGCTACTGCCAATGTTCTAGCAAATAATTTTGTTAAACCAGTATGCGGAGAAAATATGTTTACACATCCTTCTAGGATCTCGGGTCTCTAGTAGTTGGTTCAAGGGTCGTCCAGTCACTATTTAACTTTTGAATGAAGATAATTTGAGAAGAATTTGGCTCAAGAGCAAGTACAGATTCTCCTTCACTCATCGTGGCCATTTTCCTAGAAGAGATAAATTGAACATTGTTGCGTGAAATTACCAAAAAACTTGTTGTTGTTTTTGAGTGAATTGATCTAAAACATCCATCTGCATTTAATCCTGTGGCTAGAAATGTGACATGTATTAAATGTTTTGTCTAATATTGACAATCTAAATGTTTTTATCGTATGATTATACTTACTTATTGCATTCAACTGTATTTGTTCTCAACCGTCTATTATGTATTTGATCCAACGAATCTAAGAGGAAGCTTATCTTGGAAGCTATTCAGTCTTGATCTGATCTATCCACATGATATGTTGATCCAATGGTTGTGAAGGAAGCTTCTCCGAGAAGCTGAAGTTTGAACGATGGGCCCACGTGACTCTCCATCTCAGTCGTTTGCTGTCTGACAAGAATCGTACGGATTGAGTTAAGTGGTGTAACTTGCTTCATCCAGACCACTCGTTTTAAAAGCGATCCAATAGACAATAATCTTACTTATGAATAAGAAATCCTGAGCATTCATTCAACTTGATCCAACGGACATCTTGTGTTGACGTCACGGGGTATATATGGCATAAACATCGAAGAATGACGCAATTATTTACTCATTCTCTCTCGACTCAAACCCTTGAATTCTCTCTCATTTCATGTTGCATGAATCTCTGGTTCTCAGCTCTTATAGTTTGATATGGCTCTTTTGATTGGCAATTTTTATTGTTATTGTGTGATCTACAATCACGCATTGTTAAATTTTTTTGCATCTATTTTTTGGTCGTGTATTCTTGAGAGATTAGCCAATAGTTTGCGTTAAGAGTTGTATTACTGTTTTTTTATGATATGAAGGATTAATCGAAGCTACATGAGCATCCGTTTCCAGAGCTCAATGTGGATTACCCAAAATCTAAGGATTCGGCAAACCACGGGCATTATATTGGCTTATTTTACTTTATGTTTACTATTCTTTAAGTTTTGTTTATTTTTCAGTTACTAAACTCTTCTTAATTTTTTCTTAAACGAGATCCAACAAAAAAATCCCCACAGTGGTATGATGAGGGTGGAGACTAAAGTCGGATTTGCACAAGGAAATTAAGATCTAAGTAAGGAGTAAACCTTGCTCAAACATCCTATAGAGATCTAGGATCGGTATAACTCTATTTATTTTTCTTGTCATTGATTTACTTAATATTTATAGATTAGCTGCTTGTCGCCTTTAGGTTTGGGATCTGAAAACTTGACAACTTTCTTAAATTGTGCAGTTTAAGAGGACTATTGTGTGATTTCTTAGACTTGCAGTCCTTGCATGTTTTATGAATCTTGTTGGTTCTATTTGTGATGATCTTGTGACTGGTAGAACTACTTGTTGTCTGAGATCTAGAACTTATCTGAGATTGTTTGAAACTAAAAAAGTGTCTGTTGCATTACAAAAACGACTACTATGATAGAGATAGCTATGTTTGATGGAAAATGTGATTTTAGTATCTGGTCTAGGAGGATGAAAGCAATTTTGTCCCATAATAAGGTCCACTAGGCACTGAAAGAAGATATTAATCTATGGTCTTAGGAGGTAAAGAAAAGGATAGATGAAATAAAAGATGATGCGTATAACCTAATTATTCTGAACCTATCTGACTTTGTTCTTATGAAAATAGATGTAGATGAAGATCCAATAGCTCTTTGGAAAAAATTGAATACTCTATATGCCTCAAAATCTTCCACAAACTTAATCAAAATAAAAGGATCACTATTTGGTTTTCGGATGAATTCTGCTAGGTCTATTGATGAGAACCTTGATAATTTTTTCAAATTATCACAAACCTTGTAAAGAACTGACCATGACTTAGATGATGAGAGCTATGATTTTGTTAAACTCCGTAATTGATGATTTCTTGGTAGTTAAAAATGCGTTACAATATACAAAATCTATACATAAACATGAAACTATTATGCCTGGATTAAAATCTAGATAAATGAAACTTAAAAATAGTAGGAACTTCACTAATGCCATGTATGCAAATGTAAAGACTGAAATAGATAAGAATCAACATGGGGATAAGATAAATGGAGAAAATAAAAGGAAACTTACTAAGAACGATGTGGAACCTTGGCATGTAAATGAAAAAGGTGAAGTGTATTGTAGATATTGTAAAGAACTTGGACACATAATTTAAGACTGCTATGAGGCTGACATTAAAAGCAAAATGCAAATTTGAACTAAAAGTTGTTGCCACAAATGATTTATCTTATAATGATTCAAGTGAAGTGTTGCTTGTTTTTCCTACTTGTCTGAAGTGCTTAGTGTGAGTGAAGACCTTTTGTCTTAGGGGTGGGCATTAGACTTTGAGTATACATTTCATATGTGTCCTCATAAAGGTGGTTTGAAGATTTAGATGAAATTAAAAAAGGCATTTCATATATGGGAAATCATAATGTGTATCCTGTAGAAGGAATATGAATTTTGAATCTATCTTTGCTTGGAGGACAACGTGAGATACATTCCTGATTTAAAGATAAATCTAATTTCATTAGGAGCTTTAGAAGAAAATGGATGTTCTTTCCATGCTGAAAATAGTGTACTCACTATAGTAAAATCTGATAAACCTATTTTAACAGGAACAAAGAAAAATAAACTCTATTTTTAAATGGAAAACACGTTGATTGTGTTAATAGTTGTGCTTTGGCAACTACTACATCTGAAAATTCCAAACTTTGACACCTTAGATTAGGAGACATGAGCATGAAACGATTGAAAGCGTTGCATTCTGTAGGATATCTAGGAAAGCATGCTATAGTTGACTTAGAATTTTGTGAAGCCCGAGTACTAGGAAAGCAACATAGATTAAAATTTCCCAAAGGCATGCATTCTTTAAAGTCCATACTTGATTATTTACATGTTGATCTTTGGGGTCCTGAACCTATTCCTACATATGGTGGTGCCAAATATTTTCTGTATTTAGTTGATAATTTTAGTAGAAAGGTGTGGGTGTTTTTACTATGAAGTAAAGATGAAGCTTTTATAAAGTTTAAAGAATGGAAAACACTCATTGAAAATCAAACTGAAAAATGGATTAAGTTTCTAAGAGCTTATAATGGGTTGGAATTCTGTAATTATGCTTTTGATGTTGTGTTCTAAATGTGAAATAAAAAGACAGAACTGTTAGACATACCCCTCAGCAAAATGGGGTGGCTGAACGTATGAATAGACCCTTACTTGATAAAGTGAGATGCGTACATGTAACTAAAGGGTTAAATAAGTCTTTTTTTTTTTTTGGGGGGGGGGGGGGAGGCACCGAGCACGGCTTCATATTTGATAAATAGAAGTCACTCAGCGGCCTTGGACTTAATGCCCTTAGCTTGTTTGGTCTAGTAGAGATAAGAATCTGGCACACTTAAGGGTGTTCAGATGTGCAACCTATGACATACAAGGTTTGATAAATTAGAACCTCATTCTATAAAAAGTGTCTTTCTTGGATATTTAGAGGGCATGAAATGCTACAAATTATGGGATAGAAATGTGCCTGGTGCTAAAGTTTTTGTTAGCAGAGATGTGATATTTAACTAGTCCCATTTTCCCTGCTTGCCTTTTAATTCTGCTCAGACATCATAAGAGGTGGAGCTTAGGGAGGCTTCTTTTCAGGTGGAGCTAGATAGAATCGTTCCCTCACAGGAACTTATCCAATCTGAGGATCCTGAGTTAATTCAGGAACCCTAAACCCTAAACATTTAAGCTTTCTAAGGATCGGTACCATAAAACCCTCTAAAACTGAAAAAATGGATAAAATCCCCTATGCTAACCTGTTAGGTTCTTCGATATATGCTATGGCAAGTACTAGACCTGATATTACATTTGCTCTTTCTTTATTGAGTAGGTTTATGTCTAAACCTTGTTCTGAACATTGGGTTGCATTAAAATGGATAGTTAGATATCTCATTGGGGCTTCTGATTTAGGTCTTTGCTTTAAATGAAGAAACACACAGTTAAGTTTAAATGGATATGTGGATAGTGACTTTGCTGGAGACTTAGATTCTAGAAAGTCTACTTCCAGTTACTTTTTCTTATTTTGTGGTAATTGTTTTAGTTGGAAGTTACAACTCCAACCAGTAGTGGTTTTGTCCACTACTAAAGCTGAATACATTGCTATTTGTGATGCTTTTAAGGAGTCTCTTTGGTTACATGGCCTTATTAATTAAGCTGGAATTTCTAATCTGCCTGTTACAATACTACGTGATAGTCAGTCTACTATCTACTTTAGTAGGAATCTTGTACTACATGAAAAGACCAAACATATTGATGTGAAATTTCATTTTTATAAGAGATGTGTTGTGTGAAAACGTGGTTAAATTTGAAAAGGTATCTACTGAGTTAAATGTCGCTGATTGTGGGAGTAAAATTGTTACCCAAACAAAGTTTCAACAGTGCCTGAACCTTTTTGGGATGAACTAATCGTGTTTTTGAATTATTATTTTTTTGAGATTATAAGAACTGTAAGGAATTCTGGCTTTTGTAGCTTGAGTAGTTCTCTCCATTTTTGAAGTTTTTGGTAGCTTCAAGGTAGAGATTATTGTGTGAAATTACCCAAAAACTTATTTTTTAAGTGAATTGATCTAGAATGTCCATCTGCATTTAATCCTTTGGCTAGAAACGTGACATGTATGAAATGTTTGGTCTAACCTTGACCGTCTAAATGTCTTTATCGTAAACTGTATTTGATCTCAACCATCTATTATGTATTTGATCCAATGACTCTAAGAGGAAGCTAATCTTTGAAGCTATTCAATCTTGACCTGATCTGTCCACGTGATATGTTGATCCTATGGTTTTGAAGGAAGCTTCTCTGAGAAGGTGAAGATCAAACGGTGCGCCCACGTGATTCTTCATCTTAGTCGTTATCTATCTGACACGATCCTACGGATTGAGTTAAGCGATTTAACTTGCTTCATTCTAAAGGTGGTCCAATGGACAACAATCTTACTTACGAATAAGAAATCCTGAGCATTCATTCAACTTGATTCATCGGACATCGTGTGTTGACATCACGGGGTATATATGGCATAAACATCAAAGAATGACGCAATTATTCACTCTAAAATTCTCTCTCTACTCAAACCCTTGAATTCTCTACCATTTATTGTTGCACAAATCTCTGGTTCTCATCTCTTATAGTTTGATCTGGCTCTTTTGATCGGCAATTTTTCTTGTTATTGAGTGATCTATTATCATGCCTTGTTAAATTTTGTTGCATCTATTTTTTGGCCATGTATTCTTGAGAGATTAGCCAATAGTTTGCATTGAGAGTTGTATTACCGTATTTTTTTTGACGATATGAAGGATTAATCAAAGCTTTAGGAGCATCTATTTCTGCAGCTCAACGTGAATTATCTGGAATCTAAGGATCCGGTGAATCACGGGCATTATATTGGCTTATTTTACTTTCTATTTACTATTTCTTAAAGTTTTGTTTATTTTTCATTTACGAAACTCTTTATTTTTTTCTAAAATGAGATCCGACAATAAAATCGCAACAAAAAACTTAATGTCCTTCAACCAAAGCTTCATTTTCCATAGGTAAGTAGACAGTTTGCTACTTTACAAAATGTATTGAATTTTTTCTTCCCAAAGAAATTTAGATTACAGTTGTCACAATATCTTAATGATCTACTTAGGTGCCTTGAAAATGGATATAAAATACATAGGGATGCCGATTAAAGTCGATTAAGCAAGGTGATACATCTACTAAAAGTTAACTAGGAGTTCTCCCAACTTTTCAATTTTTGTTTGAGTTTGTCCACAATTGGTTACCATAGATTTCTTCCCCCCAGGCTTTCTCCGATGGGGAGTCCCAAATATACTTTTGGGAACAAAGACACCGTGCAGTTGAGAATTTTTTGCGAAGCAACTTTGTTCATCCATGGTAAGATTTACTCCAAGGAGACAACTTTTAAAAAGTTTACTTTGAGGCCAAAAATTAATTAAAATAATCGAAGGATCGATTCTATTTTTTTATTTCCACCAGTCGTTAGCTTCCTTGAGAAGATATCGGCAGATATTTTCCTCTTCGAAATGGCAAATTCGTCCATCCAATACTTCTAATGCACGTAGGATTTTATTCACTTTTCCGCCAAGATGATCTGGTGGCCTTACAACTGAGGTTGCAACCAGTATGAATGTAGGGTTGTGGCCTTATAACAATGGTCATTTATCTTCTGTTTCCATTACAACAGTGGCATTACTCTTTTGTTTTCCACTCGCATGAGATATTTGTTAAGTTCTTGCAAGAAACGAGAAGCAAGTATGAAAGTGCACTTTTATTGATCGAGGAGTGAAAAGATTCAAGTAATAAGGTCAAATATAAGTTGGTATAAACTGGACTTATCAATGCATCCACCATGTCAACAATCATTTGGGACTATGTTGTATCAACATCCGTGGGCTAGTTTTTCCTTAATTCTCGCTAAAATCGTCATTAGAGTGTTCACCGAAATATGGGAAGAGGTGCAAGATGTTGAACACATTTTTCATGCAAAGGAAAGTAGGAATTTTAAGATGGTAGGTGTTGGGGTTGATCTTTTCGATGATTCCAACAGATCCAATTTTATGTACGACTAGCTTGTATTCGTCGACGGGAAAAAGTCTCATGTAAGTACAACATACACAAAGTCTCCAACTTTGAATTTAGTGTGGCATCGGTGGGCATCCATGGCTTTTTTGTATTTGGTTGTTGCTTTAGTCAAGTTTCACTGGAAAATGGTGTGTATGTGTTGTAGATCATGAACAAAATCTTCAGCCTTGTTGTGTGAATTGGGAGGGGTCCAGTACGGGAGCAAGATCCAAAGGGTCGTGAAGATACAAGAATAAACAGTTTGAAACGGGCTAAAGTTGATACTACGGTGTATGGCATGATTAAATGCAAATTCTGCTTGACTGACAAGTAGATTCCAGATTGAAGCATTGTAATGGACAAGACAAAGCAGCAAGTTCCCGAGTGATCGGGCGACAACCTTTGTTTGCTCGCTTACCTATGGGTGATATGCGCTGCTGAAGTTGAGCTTGGTTTGGACAAGGCGCCACAGACTTTGCCAAAAATGACTATGGAATCATGAATCCTGACCAGAGACAATAGTCCATGGTAAGCCATGGAGGCAATAGATTTCCCTGAAGAAAAGCATGACCACTTTGCTGGCATTCACGGTATTCTTACAAGGAATTAAATATGGCATCTTGGAGAATAGATTAACCACAATAAAAATATATTCAAAATCACGTTGAGTATGTGGAAGGCTAAGGATAAACTCCATACTTTGGTTTGTCCATGGTTAGTTTGGGATGGGCAGTGGCATATAGAGTCCAGCATTGGAGGCGTGCCCTTTAGTGATATGGCAAATATGACATCTCATCACAAATCTTTCAACTTCTCGTCTTAAGGAAGGCCGAGAGTAGGATTGTTGAATGAGAGAGAGCATTCTGGCCAATCCCATGTGGCCTTCGTACAGTTCCTTGATGATAAGATCCTGCATAATACAATTCAACACACAGAGCACATTGCCTTTAAGAAGAAACCCATTCTGAAGAGTGTATTAGGAAGTGTCCTCATGAGCTTGTCGCTAGAAAATAGGGCCCAAGAATGGGTTAGTCCCCAACAACTCTTTGAACGTTTGGAATCCAAGAATCTGCACACAAAGTTGAGACAAAAGGTAGTTTCATTGATTGGGCGCATCAACCACCTTATTTGTGGCGCCAAATTTGTGCTTAACAATGAATATGAATTGTTGCATATATGAAATCCAAGCCGCGTGTCTAGAGAAAATTTTATCTTGCTGGTGCATGTGTTTAGGTCCTCCATGATTTGCGAATAGGAAAAACTCGCATTGAAATAAATAATGTTACTAGTGCTTAATTTCTTGAACCACAACGTATAACTCAACATCATAATCGTTGTAGTTTAGTTGAGCGCCTGCCAGTTTCTCACTAAAATAGGTGATAGGGTTTCTCTTGTTAGATAAGGACAATGCCAAAACCAATCATAGAGGCAACACTATGCAACTCAAACGGTTGATTGTAATCTTGAAAAATCAAAACTGGAGCCCGACAGAGTTTTAGTTTGATGTTGTGAATAGCGGTGTCAATAGTCGTTGTTCATTCAACCTGCGGAGCATTCACACAGAGTCGGAGGCCCCATTCAGCACTAAAGTTAAACTCAATTCGACGTACCCAGTATATTACTAACTAAGTTTGTATCTGGGGGGTCAGATGTACGGCCTTATCCTTATAATTATACAAAGAGGTCGTTTCCATTTTGACCCAATATGAATTGCGTCAAAAGTATCGAATTTTACCAATTTCACTAAATAGAAGCACTGTAATTTAATAGAGCCATTTTGCTCTAGTCAATTATTAGCATAAAGCTAAAAGAATTGTCAATAATGACTCTTCCAGCTCCATTTGCAATGGACCTAATTTCAGCACTAAAGTACGGGATAAAAATAGCAATAGAACGATGCAAGTATGTGGAAACATTGGACGCTAGAGAGGGTCTATGGAGTTGTTTGTTTGATAAGCAACCAAGACCGTCGAAGAGTCAAAGAGTTTCATGACTTCCTGGATCTGAATGGGCAACCTGCTAATATAACGACCTATGAATTGCTCCTTCGTCTCTATCAAGTCAGTTCGAGCAATGGGTCATAGAACTTTGTGGTGTATTCATCGACTTTTTTAGTACCCTGTATCAACCATTGCGGGCATTGAAACACTAGACGGTCGAAATTGGCCAAAAGGAAATTGATGCGCATATGTTTTTTCATCTTTTCCCAAGTCATAATATTTGTTTGTCCAGCCTTTCCAGGTTAGTTCATCTGGTGCCACCACGCTAATGCACGTCCGTGCAACTTGGTGACTGCGAGGGCCATCCTTTTAGTTGTGGATACCCTTATGGTCAAAGTTTTGTCGGCGATGTTAATCTACTACATGAACTCCTCCGGTTGGAGGTGTCCACGGAACTTCGGGAACTCAATCCTCAAGCCTGTATCTTAACAATGGTTCCCTAGAATTAAAACAATTATCTCAGTTCCGTTTTCCCCAAAAGTGTTATAGGACGCCACATCATATCTTTGTACATAGAGAACATCGACGCAAACATGAAGGGCCTATAACTGCTGGTGGATATCTTTGAACGCAGGCTCCAAATGTTGTTTGAACATTTGTTCATTGCAATGTCCTATAACATGTTCTATCTGTTAAAATAGTGACCTAGAGCACCAATCTTTTGATGGTGCACTTGTTGGTTTTATGTATTGAATGATGTATATCATTTTGATCCTAGAGTTTTGTATGTATCATGGATCATTTAAGTTGAGAACTCGAACTGTGGAACTCCATGAATCATAATCAAAACTCTAAATCGGTCCCTAATCTCATGTTATTAGCAAAGGTAACACTAGATGACTATATGGACTAGCGTGTGAATTAATGTATGATCATATGTTCACAGATCATTGATACGATGTATCTATTTAAGCACATGAAAGTGGTCGTATGGTTCCAGCAACCGCGCTTCATTCCGTCAGAGAGTGCACGTGGTAGAGGTCTTCTACCTTGAAGATTTCGTGATCCACAAAATTGCCTCCTTCAAGGATTTCGTCCCCAATACATAATTGAGGTATTTTTTCAATCCCTTTACCAAGAACATGTTTAATACACGTTTTTATGGGTTTTGATTTTGGATTTTTGCTTACAAACCGAAATTCCAAAAATTGTGAAAAAACCCAACATTGGTATCGGAGCTAGGGCGTATTGAATTCGTGTTTTTGGTGTGTTTATGATGCAGTTGGCAAGTTTAGTTACGTTTTTTTATGCTCAATTGCATTTGGGATTCATAAAATCTGAAGCCCTAGTTAAAGGGTTTTCGTATCTTGCTTGTATTCGTTCAATTAGGGTTTCAATTTTGCAATTAGATGCATGAATTATGTAATTATATGATCAATTGTAAGTTTGGTCCGTGAATTTGAAAAAACCCTTTTGGAATTTTTTGGATTCTTGAATTCGGGTTTTTGACTTCTGTTTGAGTTGAATTAGGACTTTGGATGTGCAATTAAATGTTTGAATTGCATGATTGAATGGTCAATTGGATTAGAAACCTAATGGATTGAAAAGCCCCAATTTTTTTATTTGAAATTTTGGGTTTTGAATCGGATTCAATCAATTGGGGGATAGATTTGTGATTAATTGCTCAATTGATGATGTAGTATGAATTAATTGATAGTTAATGCATGATTTTGTGGAAATGTCCAAATTTAAAATTCTGGGTTCCTATTATGCAATTAGAGATTTACATGTTTAAATTAAAATTAGGGCTCCTATTATGCAATTAGAGATTTACATGTTTAAATTGAATGTTGAAGTTGTTAAATTTCGTGTTTGTACCTTCAATTGAGTAGAAATGTGGAAATCCAAATTTTGGCTTGTGTATTAGGGTGAATTTGAATTTATCATTCAATTTGAGAAATTGATTAATTTGTTATGTGATAAACTGCATATCATGTTGGACTTTGTGCTAACTTGGGTTTGCAGGCTGTTGGATAGTATGGCTGATTAGTTGAATTATGATGCTTGTCTGTAATATGACCCTTTTGACTCGTTTAATAATCTCTGGAAATATGTTGTGCCATTTATTGATTTATGACAACTTGTTTATGCCATCGCTTTAATTGGCAACCTATTTTTGCCAAGATTAGAGGTTTTTGTGCCCGGGTAGTTAGTATGTTACTTTGAGCGCATTGGATGAAGTCTCGAGAAGGCATCCAACTGCTCGAGGATTGTACTTGGCCATGAAGATGACACTTCAAGATTGAAGATGCCATACTACTCAATGGAAATGATTGCATGAGTTGCGATTATTTTATTCCGCATTTATTTATTTAAATGCTTTCTTCGTGCGTTTGAATGTCAATATATGTTAACCATGGTTTTCAAAGCACGAATTAAGTCCCTATAAAAATTAGGGCGCAATGATTCTATCATCTTCAAACTATTGAAATAAGGTTGATGTGACCCTACTCAGTAGACATCTCCTTGTATCCTTTAGGAGTTAAGGTCGTGCGAGGCACATAGAATAGATGTTTAATAGGGCTACCAAATCGTGTTCGAGCTCTAATGCAAGGTGTTAACTACACGAGATGTAATTAACAAACTGAGAGTCATATGCGAGGTATATGATTAATCGGGTTGGTTTACCTAAATAAATTCGATCCAAGTTTATGCCGACTCTGGCTTGATTTGGTAAAATATGGATCTCAGTCCTACTACATAGAGGACATAATTTTATATATAGTGGGGTGTTCAGTACTATATTTTGAACTGAACACAAAACATGTAACTGAACTAAATCTTTGCATTTGTTTGATGTTTTGTATATTATGACAATTAAGATTCAAAATACATATCCTCTTGCATTTGTTTTAGAGCAAAACAAGTTGAACGGTTCCAATTTATCTGATTGGTACCATAACCTGAATTTTTTTTTTTAAATATCAAAAGAAAGACCATGTCTTCGATGTACATTTCCCTATACCTCCTCTTTTACTGCTTCTCGTGCTGAGATGGATCAGTATGAGAAGAGAGTCGATGAGGCTAATGAGGTGAGTTGCCTTATGCTTGTATCTATGATACCCGATTTTCAAAAATGCTTTGAGGATTGGAAAGCTTATGATATGATACGTGAGCTTAAGAACATGTTTCAAAAACAGGCGCGCTGTGAGCAATATCGTATTGGTATGAAACTCTTTGAATGTAGAATGATTGAGGGGGCTTCAGTCAATGCCCACATTAAAAAACTCATGGGTCTTATAGGGCAACTTGGGAAGTTGGGCTCTGTTATTGACAAAGAACTCTACACCAATCTCATTCTACATTCCCTGCCATCGAGCTTTTCAATGTTTATCATGAATAATAATATGGCGAGAATTGTAAAGCTGTTAAATGAGTTGCATTCGATGCTCTCTATGCCTGAGACATCCATCATGCGGGTACCTGATGTGTTATCAATGTTAGGACAGAGCAGGGTTGTTAAGAAGAAAAAGGTAAGGTACAAGGGCAAGAAAAAGGTAAAGGGTAAAGCTCCATCTTGGTGCAAGAGCATACCCAAATTGAAAAATATTTTGATACCGACTCCGGACACTATTGGCTTTTTTTGCAATGGCAAGGGTCATTTCAAATGGGAGTGTCCAAAGTTTCTGGAAGATTAGAGGAATTTGGGAACGTCATCTTCTTCGGGTATTCATATTGTTGAAACCAATTTTGCTTTTTCATCTTCTACCTCTTGGTACGGTCGATGATGAGTCGAGTCGATTTACCTTTATCCTTTTGGGGACATACCCTTAAAACAACTATTTTTACCTTGAATAGAGTTCCCACCAAATCCGTAGACAATACTTCATACAAGGTATGGATAGGGAGGGACCCCAACTTGTCTTTTCTCAAGATTTGGGGCGGAAAAATTTATGTTAGGCGACTTATACCTGCCAACCTTGGTCATAAATCTGACAAATGCTTCTTCGTAGGATACCCGAGGGAAACCAAGGGTTACTACTTCTAGAAGAAGTCGGATAAAAGAATATTTGTTGCCTGACATGGTGTGTTTTTAGAGGAGGAATTTCTCTCCAAGAAAAGTATTGGGAGCAAAATTATACTTGAAGAAATTTGAGATCAACTACTAGATACTTCAGGCTAAATTGAAGTAGAGCGAGTTCCAAATGAGGCTATGGAACAAGCTGAACAATCTGTTAGAAGGTCATGGAGAGTAATCCAAAAACCTGATAGATATCTAGGACTATATGAGATATTACTTGTTGGTGATATCGATTCCATGACTTATAATGAAGCATTGTAAAGAGAGGATTCCGATGAATGACTTAATGCCATGAAATCTGAATTGCAATCCATAGAAGACAATCATGTGTGGGACATGGTTAACTTGCCTGAAGGGGTAAAACCATTAAAAAAACAAATGGATCTTTAAGAGGAAGACTGATATGGATGACAACTTGACTGTGTACAAGGTCCGTCTGGTGGCAAAAGGTTTTACTCAAGTCGAGGGAATCGAGTATGATGAGACCTTTGCACCAGTGGCCAAATTTCAGTCAATTCGAATATTTTTAGCTATTGCTGCATTTCATGATTATGAAATTTGTTAGATGAGTGTCAAAACCGCATTCACGAATAGGTTTCTAGAACAGGATGTGTACATGGTATAACCTGATGGATTTGTTGATCCTAAAAGAGCTCAAAAGATATGCAAGTTTAATAGATTCATTTATGGACTAAAGCAGGCATCTTGGACTTGAAACTTAAGGTTCGATGACGAGGTCAAGAATTTGGAATTCATTAAAAACCAAAAAGAATCTTGTGTTTACAAGAAATTGAGTGGGAGCTCAGTTGTATTTTTGGTGTTATATGTCGATGATATTCTTTTGATAGGGAATGATGTTCCTAAGCTTGATAATGGCAAGGCATTATTGAGTACTGTTTTCTCAATGAAAGACTTGGACGATGTTACCTGTATCTTGGGTATCCGGATCTATCGTGATAGATCAAAGAGACTCATTTGTTTGAGTCAGAGTACATACATAGGAAATGTTAGAAATGTTAGAAATGGATAAGGTGTTAGAAATGTTCAACATGCAGAATTCCTGTTGAAAAGTCAAGCACCCAACTTCATTTATTGTGCATAGACAAGCTTTCCCAGTTTCACACCTCCAAGTTTCACGCCTCCGCCGCAGACAAGAAGCATGCACGCCCTCTTTACAATTAATGAAGTGTGATGATGATGTCTAAGTTTCTTTCCGATAAATGAGTTGTGTCATTTTAATGACATAAGAAGTGAAAAAGTTTTGATACAAAGAGTGTTTTCCGTTTTATATTTTACAATTTGGTATTAGAGCAAGTTTTTTCAAACCTAAATACACATTTTTTTTTCACCACTTTCGCCCCAATTCTTGCGCCGTTATTGCTCCTCCAACGTCGGAATTGGTCCCAAAATATAGCCAATCTCCTCCTCAATCAGATCTGCTCAACACCCAAATTTTTTCTGCCACCACGCGTTGTCGCCTGAAAACGTGACTTGAGGCAGTTTTTCACCTTTTTTGGGCGTGTCTGGTGTCGAAATCGCCAAAAATCACCGTCGTTGCAATTGTCGTGATGAGAGCTTTCTTCACGTAGGTCATACATTGTCGCTGCCACAAGAGCTCGGTGACAAAATTTTCATCTCGGATTGCTCGGCGCTAGTGTCTAATTGGTTTTAGTTGATTTTGTGCCATTTTACGTATATTGGTATTTTATCGTATATGATGCATTATTTGATTGGATTAATCATATTTGTCTAAACTTGTGAATCCAATTAGGCATTGATGATGTTGTTTATGGATTGCGTATTGATGATTAAATGTTGAGACGTGTGGATTGCATGTGATTGTGTTATGTGAGTTGTAATGTTGCAGTGATCAGTTGTAATTTGAGCTGTTGTGTGAAAAATATCATGGACAGGCGACTGTGCGGTTAAATAAGGATTAGAGGTCCTGAAGAACCTCAATCCTGAGGTGCTTAGAGCCTTGGATGGGCTCATAAAGGGAACAAATGCCTCAACCTCGGTCATTGTCCCTGCTATTGCTCCGATCAAACTTGATCTTCCATCGATCGATTTGAAACTTCATGGATCGGCTACATATTTTAGCTGGTCTCGCAAGATTTAGACCATCATAGTAGCGCAAAGCCTGGACGACTTCCCGAGGGAGTGTGAATCAAGTAGTGACATCTCTTCCACTACGTAGTGGAATGTTAATCATGCTCACCTATGCATCTGGTTTCTGAACTCGATGACTGCATCTGTTGCTTCAACTATTGATGGCCATCGCTCGGTGAGTGCGATGTGGGCTAGTGTGAAGACCACCTACTCCGAAACTGAAAACCAAATGAGGGTATTTCATCTTCAACAAGAAATCGATGCATATGTCCAAGGGGAAAAGTCTATTCAAGAATATTCTATTTGTTTGAAGCGATTGTGGGCTAAGATGGATCACTACGACCTGTTATCCATCTGTAGTGACTCGAATTGTAAAATGCCACAACATTTTGAGAAAGAAAGGACTGTGAGATTCTTGAAGGATTTGAATTCGCTATTTCACTCGAGGAGATAAGTTTTATTGTCCCAGGCCAAGATTCCATTAGTGGATGAGTCTATTGCAGCTATGATTTAAGTCGAGAGTGAGATGAGGATATTCTCTACGCCGGGTGTAGTTTCAGGTGCAAAGGCGTTGTCTACTGCTAGTTCTCGTGTAACTGGGGTACAGGGGAGACTCGCAGTTGCTATCAGTGTGGAGCGGTTGACCATTTGATAGAGTCTTGTCCGAGGATGTCTCGTGAGAAAGATTCTGGAGCTAGAACTAGATTTGGAGATAGAGGTAGAGCTCGTGGAGGTAGAAGAGGTGGTTTTAGGGGTGGTGGCCGAGGAGGCTATCGCACCAACTTGCCGGTGAATGCTGATGAGGGGTAGAGTATAGGGATTATTGTGATCATTAAGGAAGATCGAGCATTTTTTGATGTACTCCAGACAAATCTCAAAAGCGTGAGGATAGACACTTATACACCTACCTCATCTGACTTCTCTGGTAATGTCGCTTTGCCTAAGGTTTCACATGTATGTATGACTCACTAGCTTTGACATCCTTTTCTACTGCTGGCTCGTTTGATTGGATCATTGACTCTGGATCTTCTGGACACGTGATGGGTGTTGCTAGGGAGTTCAACTCCTATACTCATTAAGCAAATCCGTTGAGTGTTAAGACAGCCGATGGCACTGATCAGCCAGTAGTGGGTAAAGGTATAGTGCATTGTGCTAACACTTTGACTTTGTCCAAACCTTTGCATGCTCCTTCATTTCCCGTTAACCTCCTCTCCATAAATGCCATTATTAATCAATTAAATTGTATTGTATTGTTTGATATATCTTAAGTGATCTTCCAGGAGAAAAAGACAGGTCGGGTACTTGGGAGTGGGACATAGCATAGTGGCTTGTGGTACATGGATCAGAAAGGATTAGACTCAGTCATTTCATCCATCATGGAAATACCTGGAGGAGACAGTACTGTGGAAGACCTAATGCTTCATCACAGGCGATTTGGTCATCCATCTTTCTTGACTTTTAGTCAACTTTATCCTCGCCTATTTGCTACAGTGAATAAAGAAAAGTTAATTTGTGATGCTTGTGAGTTGGGCAAGCATACTGGAAGTTCTTAAACTAGCTCTGGGAGTTGAAGTTCATGTATTTTTTATTCAATACATTCAGATGTATGGAAGCCCTGTCCAACAATAACATTTAATGGATTTTGTTACTTTGTGTCTTTCATTGATAGTTGCTCCCGTGTCACTTGACTATATTTAATGAAAAACAAGAGTGACGTACTTGCCTATTTTAAGGATTTTTGCAAGGGAGTACAAACGCAATATGGTGCAGCAATAAAGGAATTGAGATCTGATAATGGGACAGAATACACCAACAGGGCATTCACGGAATATTTGTATTCACAAGGTATTAGACATCAAACTACCTGCCCATACACACAGAGCAAAACGAGGTAGCTAAGATGAAAAATTGGCATCTTCTTGAGGTGGCTATAAGTATGATGTTCACCATGAATGTCCCAAAATATTTGTGGAGACAAGCAGTTCTTACAGCCAAAATATCGAGGGATATTGTAATTCAGACACGGCTAGTTGTTCTGATGAAAAAATGTCCATGTTCGGTTATCGCATGTTTGTAGGGGGCAATCTAGTCTTTTGGCAGAGTAAGAAACAATCGGTAGTTGTCCGTTCTACAACTGAGGCAGAATATAGAGTCATGGCTCTAAGTGTTGCTGAGATGATTTGGTTGAGATCCATGCTTGTGCATCTCAAGATGGATCAGGGGTACCAGATGAAGTTGTGGTGTGACAGCAAGTCAGCTATCGGTATTGTCAACAACCCAGTGCAGCATGATAGAACAAAACTTGTGGAGATTGATAAATTCTTCATTAAAGAAAAGTTGAACAGTGGGTTATTGGAGCTGAGCCACGTAGCCATCAAAGAACAAGTTGTTGATGTATTGACTAAAGGTCTAAGTCTCGTAGATCGTGAGAGACTTTGGAACAAGATGGGCTTAGTTGATATCTTTCGACCATCTTGAGGGGAATGTTTGCCACCAAAGTTGGAGTTGTAGCAATAAATGTGCAATAAATGTAAGAGTCAAAAGTAGCATGCTAAGACAAGGAGTGATGGGCTGAGAAAGAAGAAACACGCCAGACAAACAAACACATGCATCCGGCTGTATTTATTGCTAATTTCATGCGTTGTTCCATTATCAATTGTATAAGTACCAATGACTCAATATCATTTGTATCATTTTGTATAGAAGAAGATTCAATAACAAGTTTTTTCGATTTACAATTGTATATAAGGATACTATCCTGTAGAATCCCTACAATCATGGGATATATAGTGTCGAGGAACCCTATATAATTCGGAGTCTTATGTAATTATGAATTAACATATTGAAAAAGTTGAGAGAATAAGAAATATTCTTTCTACATATCTTCTGTTATCATCGTCCACCAAGGCGATGAACGTAATAATCATCCACAACTATCCATGCTATTCTAATAACAAAACATTGAATGAGAAACCTGGAAACAAATGAAAAACAACAGCTTGAGTTTCCATTCATTCGCCTCTCACTCCTGCTTCAGAGGAACCCCTGTTTGTCGAAACCGAGATCCTCACATCCTCGATCATCTTCGCCGCTTCCTCCATCTTCGGCCTCTGCTCCGGCATTTGCACCACACGTGACAGCGCTATCTGCAGCATCTCCACCAACTCTTCGTTGCTATTCGCAAACCTCAGCAGCTCCACATCAAACACTTCGGCGGTCCATTCCTCTCGAACCACGAGTGCACCCATCGGACCAAGTGGATGATCTCGTCCCCATTCATACCGTGCACGGGAGATTTGCCTGTAAGAAGTTCGAGCCGGAACACCCCGAAGCTGTAGACATCGGAAGGTTGAGTTGTTTTTCTCGTGTCTGTCACCTCCGGTTCATGGTAGCCTGAAGCACGAGCTGCTGACAGGGATAATGAGCTCATTATGACCGACAAGCCAAGATCGGATATGCAGCCAAGGTTTTGAGGATTCAGGAAGATGTTGGATGATTTAACGTTTCCATGAGCTATCTTCTCGCCATTCTCCGCGTGTATACGGGGCAATGCCACGTGCAGCACCGAGTGCTATGTTGAGCCGGGATTTCCAGCCAAGAAGGGGCTTCTTGTTGTCCCCTCTTTTTCCAGCACAAAGCCAAAGGGAGTTAATTCATATTTGTTTCATGTGGTTGGAATGAGTAGTGGTGCTTAACGGCCTAGTAGTTGTAAAGACGCGAGTGTATGAGAGCGAGGGTGTGCATGTATCCATGAGGTCATGAGTTCAAATACTAGAATTACCTGATTAAAAAGAACTTGTTAGGCATGACCGATACAAGCATAGAAGGACTGTTGGAAATCAAGATAGATCCCCTGAATACACATATATTTCACGTGGCTCAAACAGTGATAAATAATGTGATTCCTAGTGAAATAGTAGCTAAAAGATAGTTACTCATTTAACAAACCTGAAGATTAGATCATATACATGCACATAAACAGCATCATTATCATCTACTCAAGGAAATTGTTTGACATGTTTTGCAGAACTAAGGGATTCCTTTTCTTGGATCATTCATAAAAATCTTTCCAGGAGTACGGCGTGGGATACTAAATATGCTGGAAACAGATCTTGGAGATTTATTCGTTCCTTGTTCCATGTTCAACAGTCCCTAATACCCAAAAAACAAGAAAAGTTATGTAAGCGATAAAAATAGAACTTCCGAACTAAAACACAATTGAGAGAAGTCAGAAAAATGCCAGTTACCATATAGCATTGAGGCTAGGCTGCCGTGGCTGTAGTAATCGTAAACTATAAGTATTTCATCATTTGAATAATAGTATGCTCTGAGTTCAGCCACATTCTCGTGCTTGATGCTTCCTATGATATCCATTTGTTGTTCAAACTCCAGTTTTCCGATGCTCACGTACTTCAGCCTCTTCACCACCACCATTGTAGCATCCTCCAGTATCGCCTTATAAGCCGGTCCCAAAGGTGCTTTTCCCCAAAACTTCAGCAGAAGCCCTCAAAGAAAACCAACCTGTTATTGGCATCTTGGCTGCGGGAGATGGCTTTTTCAGGTGACATGATCCCTTTTTCCAATTTCCCAGGAAACCCATCATCGATAGTTTGTCGTCTGAGCAGGCAAACAAGCAACAGGAAACCAAAAACAAGAAGCCCGAGAACAGAACCAGCTATAATAATCCCAAGCAAAACCCTTTCACTTAATTTCCCAGCATTTCCAGGTTTGTGCTCAAGAGGAGCCAAGACTAAAGGAGAATTGCCGACTGAATAATCCAACAAAGACTCATCATTGCCCCCGAAAGCAGACTTCGGAAATATCTGAAGTGATTTGGGTACACTACTGACAAGTTTATTGTGAGACAAGAGACTGCAACTTCCACAAATGTAAATCAGGGATTTCACCATAAAGTGAGTTGTAGCAAGATTCAAAGAAACAATCTGGATCAGTTTATCCAAAGAACTAGTAAAGTGCCATTCAACCCATTTTTAGACAAGTTCACAATGGTCAAATTGCTCCAAACAAAGAAGTTCAAATGCAGGGGACCTGAAAATTTGTTTTTCTGAAGATGCAGAAAACTTAAATTTCTGAGATTAACAAAGTCTTGTGGGAACCCCCCATTAATCCTATTCGATCTGAGGCTCAAGATCTGCAATGCTGATAAGCGGCCCAACGTATTATCCGAGAAAGAACCTTGAACTTCGAACCCTGGAAGCCGTACAGCTACTACTCTGCTCCCGTCTTCATTACAGGTTATGCTGGTCCAATTCTTGCAAACTGGTTCCTCCTCGTTCCAGTTTAACGGGCGCAAATGATCAAACCGGTAAGCAAAGTCTAGCAATGCCTGCTTGTCACTTTGTAGAAGAGACCCTGCAAGACTTCCCTAGCAGCAATGGCAACAGAAGCAAGAAATGCGAAGTATTTCGTAGCTTCTCCATCTCATATAGAGTCCCTGGTTTGTGACGAGATTTTGAACTAAGTAATCAAAATAAAGAATGCATTTTTTGTTTTTGAATTGGCACTGAGAGCTGGAACAAAAGCTGAGGGACCAGCATTTGCATTTCTGAACAGGGGAAAAAAGGAGAAAGAATATAAGAAAAAGAAGCAAACTTCAAGAATAATGTCTGCAAAAAGTAGAGGGAGACGGGACTCCGGAGTTACTGTAAATGGGCTTTAACTATGGAGCTACCCGAGTTTGATATGGGGAAATTAGGGTATAAAAGGTGTAATCTTTATGAAGAGCTTAGCAGCAGCAGGAGTAATATGTTCTTGTTTTTTCTAAACCCTTGGTAGATAAGGAGCAAGGCTGACAGATTCTGTTAGGTTTGTAAAGCAAACCAAATCATACCAAACATACCCAGTATAATCCATCTTTAAGTAGGGTCTGGAGAGGGTGAGATGTACTCAGTCATATCCTGACCTCTAAAAAGAGATCAAGAGACTGTTTCCGTGGAGACCCTCGGCTCTTCAAACACACACAACAAACAAAAAAAATCAACAGAGAAGTAGAGGAGAGAAAACGTTGACCGCCCACCTCTGCATAGACAATGAGATGAATTAATATACATTTAATAAGTTGGGTCAATAAACAGATAAGTAAGTAAGTATGTATGTAAGTTTCAATGTAAAGAAGTACATTCTACCCCGATACCTACTGAATAAACCCCGTATAATTCGTATAATCCCCCTATCCCGATCTCTCTACCTCTCGAATAGTAATCCTACGTCTCCAACCCGCTCTATCAGAGGTCATGTTCTTGGAGAGGCCTAATCCCGCTAAATTCAATCGGAGCTGCTCCTCCCACGTCCTTCTAGGTCTCCCTCTCCCATGCCTCCCTTCAACCTGGATTCCTTCGACTCTCCTAAAAGGTTCATCAATATGTCTTCTGCGTACGTGTCCAAACCATCGTAGTCTTCCCTCTCTCAACTTTATTCCAATAGGTGTTATACCCAACGTGTCCCTAAAAAATCCATTGGGGATCTTATCTAGTCTCGCGTAATCACACATACACCTGAGCATTCTCATCTCCGCCACTTCAAATTTTTGCACATGCGACAACCTCATAGCCCAACACTCTGCCCCATATAACATGGTTGATCGTATAACCATCCTATAAAAAATTTTCTCCAATTTACTTGAAAATTTCTTGTCGCTTAGTACTCTTAATGTAATAAGCTGTATTAGATGAGGCTTCATGATAATGATACTAGTAATTCTTTAAGATAATCTTTTTTATTTAATGCAGGTGTCCTGATCCCTACCTGAAAAGTGAAAATAATTGGACTGGTGATAATTATTGAAATTTGTGAAAAGAAGAATATTGCAATAATGATGAAGATTGATAGGCTAATGATGAATAAGGCTGAAATAGGTAGAATAATCTTATATTATAACACTTTTTAGTATATGTTTGCACCGGGCGCAATCTTTGTTAGGGGTTAATTTTTTTTAGGAGGGTTAAAAAAAATTAGGGGTTAATAATATTTTGTATTAGTATATTTAAATTTTTTTGAAACACAAAATATATTATTTGAATAAAACAGTATTAAAATTTGGCTCAAACACATTATTCTTTTCAAGTACATTAAAAAACCTTTAGGCCCAGATTTAAAAGTACCCAAAAATGTTGTAGTGACCCCCTGGCCTAATCCACCCCTGGATGTTTGGTGATGAAAAACACCACATATTAAATTAATTAATATTGCATGCACGGTCCCAGACTTGGACCCGGTACGACCAGTGGGTAAGCGACCCGGCGGATGAAGGGCAGTGCCCGGTCAGGTCCGCCTCTTTGGCCGACCCGGCAGCCGAACCAGGCTGGAACGATGGATTTTTCGTCGTATGTTTTTTTTAAAAAATAAAAATTGTTCGATCGACCCAGTGGTTGACCCGAAAACCAATCAGAAAAGAGGCGGTGATACAATATTTGAATTCTAAATCCAAATAATATAATATTAATATTTAAATTTAAAATATTTCAAAAAATATATTTTTTATTTTTTTCTACACCTATAATAACCTTTTCACCCCTTCATGTTATTCACACTAATCTCAATATTATCTTATTCGTAACTATTTGTTCTCTTTAAATCTTTCATTCTGGTGTATTCTCTTTAACAATTTTTGCATCAGCTTTTTTTTCTTACCACAATAATGTCATCGAAAATAATTTTTACTTCTTCATCTCCTGATTTCGACGTTGTTATTGATTTCAACCATTTAATCTTAAATTTGAGTTGGATGATTCGAACACACCACAACTACTATCGGTTATGAAGGCAAAGGAGGCGGTAACACCATCTTCTACAAATACTTGTGATCATGGTTAGAGGTAGAGATAGGAGGGGACAAGGGCGGCCTTGGTCCCCTCCCCCAGATTTAATTTATTTATTTTTTACTTTTTTCCCCTTAAGACAACGTAAAGTTATTTGGTTACAAATATTATCAATTAATTGTCTAGCCTAGTTGGTGAAATAATTGAAGGATTAATTAGACCCAGCGCCTCGGTTTGAATCCCAATAGTTGCGTTTTCATTCTTTTTTGAATAATACAAAAATAGCAAAAGAGAACAAAAAGATTTGAACCCTAGACAACTTGTTTATATTTAATAGTTCTAACCACGACATTATGGTGAATTTGATTGCACTAATGATTCTAATAAACTCTTATCTATTTTATTTTGAAATAGAAAAATCTATAGTTCTTTAATATAGTTATTTTTTGTAGTTTAATTTTTAGTTGGATTGTTAGTCAAGCCAATTTCAAACCTTTGAATTTATTTCTATTATAAAGAAACCTAGTTTTGATGCAAAATTGTGAAAAAATCAATCATTACAACTGTTATCTAAACAAACGTCTTAATAAAAATATTGTTGAAATAATTTTTTTATTAAAAATATTATCTAAAAGAACAATAATATGAATCTTTCATTTTTCATAGGTTGATTCCTTAGTTTACCACTTTCAATTTCAAACACAATATCTGTACGTGCATAGCCAATAAGATCAAATTCAACCTGACCTTTATCCACACTATTCAAACTAAAAAAATTTGCCTCCCCTCCGCTCAAAATCTTGGTTCCGTCCCGGGTCATGGTAGTCATCCACCACTTCATCCCCAATCTCATTTTTTGCCCCCAATGACTCAAACTCAAGAGCAAGCTCGAATATTTACGAAATTTTTCGACTAACTTCAAAATTCAGAGAAAGAGTACAAGTTTTTTTAATAAAGTGTCGGTTATGTCTAAAGGCATTCCAACGCAAAGAAAAATGTACGATTTCTTTAAAAATTTTGAATATTTTTTTTTTAAATTTTGAATTCTTTTAAAAATTTCAAATTCTTTTTTTTAACATTTTGAATTCTTTTTTAACATTTTGAATTCTTTTTTAACATTTTGAAAAAAAAAAAATATTTGTACTTTGTTTAAAGGTAGGGTAACTGGCTCATTTTGAAACATATATTGACTTAGTACGCAGTAAATCTTGGTCTCGATCATACACAAATCCAATTGTCTAGTAATTGAAATTTTATCACCGACGGAGCTGAAGCTGGAGATGCAGGTACGTTTTCTAGTACTCATTTATTTCGGTATAATCCAAATAGAAATAGCTAATAGATTTAACATATGGCCTTCCATTTAGATTTGCTGAAAGTATAAATTTAGAAAATTATGTACGGACATGTTTAAATCCTGCATTTAGTAGAGTTACAAGTAAATCACGCACTAGGGACATTGCAAAATCTTTTAAGAAAAGGAAAGCTAATTTATGTCAACTTTTTCATCTCTGGACCATAAAGTTTCTATATGTAGTAATATGTGGTCGGATCATTGGCAAACACAAAGTTATATGGGTATTAATTGTTATTTGATAGATAGTGATTGAAAATACAAAAATACTAGCGTATAGGTTGTTTGATATGCACACACTGCACAAAATATAACAACTGTGATTATATTAATTTTAGAAGAATAAAATTTAAAACACAATATATATATATATGTATGTATGTATGTATAGTATTTGTTTTGATAATGCCTCTAACAATGATGCATGTATAGACGATCTAAAAATATTATGTGATTCTTCTTTTGGTAGTCAATTTTTTCATATTCACTGCATTTTCCATTTTATTAATTTTTGTGTACAAGAAGATCTTAAATTTATAGATTTAATCGTAAATTCAATTAAACATACAATAAAATTTTTGGTTAGTAAACCTAATATAATAAAAGATTGATTTAAAATTGTGTAAAGATAATAATATTAAGCCAATAAAAATTTATTTAGACGTGTCAATAACTCAACATATAACTCTATTTCAATAAACTGTACCTTATAAAGATTTATTGGTTAATTTTATGAATAATAGATACTAAAATATATATTTACACGTAAGACATTAGTCAGAGTGTGAAAATCTTTTAGAATTATAAAAAATTAATTGTTACACTAAATTATTATCACACATATAAAAACTAACTTTCCACCTTATTGTTCTTATTTGTGCTAACGTACGAACCATTATTACGAGTTTTAAGATTGAAACTAATTTGACAACTTGTGTAATTTTGTAAATATGTTTTAGATGTACCACTACTTAATCTTGTTGCCACCATTTTAGACATCCGAATAAAATTAGAAGGTTTAGAAAATTCATTAAAAGATTACTATAGTAGATTTGTCGACGATAATGGCATACTCCTTGTCGATTAACTATAATTGAAAAAATATAAAGTTCATTAAATGAATTATATGTAGAATATCAAACTTGTTGGAGTGTGAGTGACTCAAGTAGTAGTGCTGTTAGTGGAGTAGTACTACGAAGAATGAAAAATATAATGAAATCTTTATCGAAACGCTTTAGGTCCTCGTACTTATCTAACGACTACCTTTGAGATTGTTCAGATATGTGCCGACGATGATAGCTCATACAAGGATTTCAATATTCTTTATTTGTGAAAGAGCAAAGCAAGAGATTTTTCACTATTATCGCTTATTCCTAAGGAAGTTCTAGCATGTTCGATTTCAACAGTTGTCATAGAACAAACCTTCAATAAGGGAGGGGACATTATAGACAATCGGCGTGCAACATTGCATCTAATCTACCTGGATATCAAACCTGCCTGAATGATTGAATAACTGCCGAAAATAGACCCAAGAACATGCACAAGACGAAAAAGAAGACCCATTTGATACATGGGATACTGATACGACATCGGCAAGTAGTACAAGTCCAACCGACTAACGGGCTATCCAACAAGTAAGATAATATAACTACGTGAGTTTTTAATTCATTTATGTATATATAAACATAAATGATACATAGACAACTTAATTATAAATGTTAAAAATTTATAACTAAGCTCAAACCTTCCTCTTCTTTTTTATAAACCCAAATGTTAAACCATAAAACTTAACCCAAAACTACCCTAAATTCTAAACTTTATCTATCTTATATAATTTAAATAAACTCTTTTATCTAAGTTATAAACTTTATAAATTTATAAACTTATATAACTTTATAAAAACTTATATAAACTTTATAAAAACTTATATAACTTATATAAATTCCACAAACTTATAAACTTCATAAAAACTTATCTAACTTATGTAAATTTACAAACTTATAAACTTTATATAAACTTGTGAACTTTATATAAACTTATATATTTATATAATTTATAAACTTTATATAACTTATAAACTTATAAAATTTATATAATATATAGATAAAGAAAAATGGGTGATTCCAGTTTACCAGGAAAACTCTAGTCTAACAAGTGCCTTAATGGCAATCCAAGAAATAGGAAAAAAGGAAGATAGGGCTATGCCGGAGCCACATCCTAGGAAATCCACAGATTTTGGGGAATTCATGGTTGCCAGTGCAGAACAGAAACCCAGGACGGTGGGAGCACAAATTGAACCAGAAAAATTGAAATTAAAGTTCACTTTCATTAAGGGAGCAAGTGAGGGGAATGATGCAAACAATCGAACTACTCAAAAGGAATTTTCAGGCACACTGAAGAGTCAGAGACAAAGACGAATGAGAACATAAATAATGAAGATTCAAAGGGGCAATTGGAAAATAAAAATGAAAAAATAATCTCATCATCCACGGAGATGAGGCCCAATTGCGAAATCAGAATTCATTCTCTATGGAAATGAGAAAAATCAGAATTCATTCTCCATGTAGATGAGACCCAATTGCAGGACCCGTATGTAAAGAAAATGTGTGTGGGTGTGTGGGTGTGTGGGGTGGGTGGGGGATCAACCGCATACCTCCCCGGAAGGAATCGATGCGGGAAAGGGGGTAAAGAAATTTCAATTGGAATTTCCTCCTCTAAACATGATGGCAACCCCAACGAGATTATCAGGGGGAGCCCGAGACCAAAAGGAAAAAGGGGTCAAATTCTCCCCAACCCAGTTGGACAAAAGGGATCGACAGGGAAAGCTTAGAGTAAACTCCAAATTTTACAGAAAGAAGGTGACATGACCGGGATTTCACCGAAAGGACAAGGCATGGATGGCGAGAATTTGCAGTATGATGCAAACGAGATAATGGATTTGGGCCTCGAGGAAGATTTTGAGAAACATGGCATGATAGTGGGCCAGGATGAAGATGATGGGCTAAGTGATGAGGAAAGGCTAATCGATTGGTGATGCAGGCCGAAGGGAAAAATGACTCAACTCAACAATTTATTGGGCAAGTTTTCACATCGGGCTGAAATGAAGAAGATGCATTTGAAGTCCAGGATTGGAACACTGAATTTTTTTGGAGCCAAAATGAAGAAGGCCTGACGCTGCAGGAAGGGTCCAAAGCTGAATTGGATGAGCAACGATATCAACCAAGTAGCATAAAACTGTACAACTCGATACGGAATTACAGAGAATGAGGAAGGCTGAGAAATAAAAGAAATCTAGTCACGGTCTACCCGATATCAAGATTTCCATGTGTGGCAGAGAAAGGGAGCAGATTCTGGACGAAATTAAGAAGAGCAAATTCACAAGGAACATGTACTATTCGTGTTGTAATGGTTTTCCGAACATAATCGTGGGGTTTTAATAATTAGTAACTTTTAGTGGGGTAAACGAAAGTCTGTATATATTTATAACAGTATCTTATCTTCAAACTATCAGCCAGGTTCTGAGATTGAGAAACTCGAGTCACTTGATTGAGGGCGTGACGGAGAGCTCAACTCGTCCAGTCCACTCTTCGCCTGGCTTCAAAGTGACCGGCTTCTCGATAATGGCTGCATCCACGCAGACCATTTGCTTGTATTCCTCATCCCCAAAATCAGGTCTGGTTTTGGATTTCTTCTCCCATGGATTCCAGACAACTGTGAAAATTAACGTTGGACAGTGAGTTATACCGGTTGGAGAAATGTGTTATCTTATCTCATGTATGATTAGCTGCTTGGAGTTGAGAAGTAGTTCAAGTCATGATAATGAATCAGTTTCGTAATGTTTACCGATATCTGGAAGCCCTTCCTTGGTGATCATGAAGGTTCTCTTTTTGTCATGATCAAATACTGCGACCGTGTCTGAACAACCGAGGTAAACACGATCCACCTGTGCAATGAAAAGTCCTCAGATTGGTGGAAATGGAAACATTATTTTCATAGACTGAAAATATTGTGGTGGTTCAGTTCTGATAAAATGAGCAGTATGTTAATCCATAGAGATCAGACTATTTCATCCAACCAATTGAAATGAGATAGTGAAGTAGGATGATACCTCCGATTCGAAGGTCAGTGCATCTCCTTGTTCAGTGAAGCGCTCTTTGTTGCATAGGTTGTCGAGATAGTCAAGAGTCTCCAAGCCCTCTACTCTAACTTCACTGCTATTTAGATGATTAGTCAGACAGAGTTTCCATGAGTTCAGAACTAGATAAAATGCTTTAAAAACTGTTTAAATGAAATGAATATGCAATATGCATCATATTTGAAAAGCATGGGCACATAATAGTTGGAAATAAGAATCATCTGAGCATGAAACTACATCTGATCTACGAGAAAAAAAACAAAACTTTCAAGATCAAGAAGTGATTGTTCATTATCAGGATCCTAAACGCTAGAGATGATTTTAGAACTTTTCAGGAAATTTTTCGAAGAACATGAGCTGAGTGAAGCTTGAAGCACTTACCTGATATCTGAGACGGAGAAATAAGTATGGTAGGCAAACGAGATGCTAAAAGGCTTGCAGTTGATGTTTCGAACCCTTGATATCAAAGATAAATGTCCATCAACTGTCAAAATCACCCTAA
>JAOWBN010027547.1:0-10412 GCA_028565015.1 Pinguicula moranensis
TATTACTTATATAGTATCGATTATAATATATATTATATTATATAAATTAATTATATTAACTATATACTTTATAAGGTCCGGCACAACGAATCCTAACAGACTAGTTGTGCTGGAACACCATCACCACTAAAGAAATTGACAACACTCTTCTTAGCAGAATTCAAGGAAAGAAGAAGGATCCTCACCGTTCATCTTTGACATGGTTTCAGCAACCTCGGCCAGTACCTGGTGCAGCGAAAATCTGCTAAAAACACTACCTCTTACACCTGTTATCAATCAAGGCAAAAGAAACCAGATGACAAGCTAAGCTATGGCTGCCTACTTGCATGGAGTTCAGGTTTCACTGCAGATAATAACCACCAGTGGCACCGCTAATGACTCAATGGCAGCTAGAGTGGATTGACTCCGGCCACGCTTTGTCCGGTTTGTTGGAAGTGGCTCATCCTTCTTCCATCTTACCACGGACATTGCTTCAGGGTAATGAGTTTTCTTGAAGTTACTTGAGAAAGAAAATGATCATACAGAAAGGCAAGGCCTGGATATCATTTCCATCTTGAGAGAAGTGATCCAAGGAGATTTTGTTAGCGGTGAAAGAGATACATACGTTCATATAAGGATATCATATATGTACATTGTTTGTATGCTTCCTAGATGGTACTAATTCTTACACTAGTAACCCAAAAAGTTTGGCAGAAACAAAATGGTACTAATTCTTGCGAATTGTTTGCAGGAAAATTGTACTTCTTGCATCATAGAAAGTTCTCATCGGAGAAACAAATACATACTACAAAAAGTCTCAGAGAAACCTGGGACATCCCCTTCAAAGCTGGAATCATCTGAACGATACGATATTCACGTGCTGACTGGTTGTGAGCCGGACAGGCTGCTATGTACAAAAGGCGCTAACTGGTTGTGAGCATCCTCCATGAATCGAATGGCGGCAAATTCAACAAGCCGACTCTAAAATCCTACAACAAAATCAACCTACGAACCACTAGAATGTACAGCCTGTGTTTGCCTGCTCTGTGAGTCTGCGACTAGGACAGCAGATGGAGAATACATCTAATAGACAACCAAATTCGACAAATAGAGATAACTGTGGAATTGCCTTGGGGGTGAGGGATTTGCGGGAGGTGCAGAAGGCGATGGGGATGAAAGTTTGTTGAGCTCCTTACGGAACGAAACTTATGGGCAAGATTTTTAAAAGCCAAGTATAATAAGCAAGAGCATTTTCTGGCACGTGCAATCAGTTCAACCGATTCCAGGTTTTGGAAACACCCTATGTCAAGAAGGTAGGAGGTGATGGCTCACATTAAAGTGGTTATTCGGAAAGGTAACTCTTCTTATTGGTTTGATAAATGGTTGGGCTCTGGTTATCTTGCTCCGAGGGTGCAACAAGTATCAGGTAACAAAGGCTTGGTAGCAGATTTCGCTGCTAATGGTCACTAGTTGCAGCATTTATTAGCAGCAGTAGTGGGGGAATAGATAACAAGTGAAATGATGGGCAATGGCATATAAGGCCCCTTCCCCGTCATCCGGACAAGATCTGTTCATTTGGAAGCCATCTGTGGACGAACAGTTCACTGTAAAGTCTGCCTGGGACACGAGTAGGGTCTACCCCTCGCTGGCCATGGAACATTTCATTTGGGCCAAAAATATGCCAACTAAGTTGGCATTGTGTTCCTGGAAAGTATGGAATGATTGTTTACAAACGAATGATCATATAACTAAGAGAGGGGTCGCTTTGGCATCTTCCTGTCACTGTTGTATTCCGCGTCATCCGGAATCCATGGATCACATCCTCTCCACAAGTCCTCTAGCGTCGGATTTGTGGAACAAAGCAGCTGATTTGCAGGATTTTTCCTTCTCTAATCCTTCCTCTTGGAAAAGCAGGTTGTTCCAATGGTCCACTATGTCACGAAGAGCAGGTTTAAGGGGCTTATTGGCTTTAATTCTTCTAAGTATTATAACATGGTGTTTCTGAATTTGCAGGTACCGGGCTCGCTTTGAAGACATCCTGCAAACTGCGGACCAATGTTGGTGGGAAGTAAGGTAAATAGTAGCTTCAATTTTTTATTTGTCTAAGACCTATTTTCCTTTGTATGTGTAGGATGCTCCTTTGCTGCATCTACTTGGCATCACGGTCATAAGGAGGGAGCAACCTCAGGTGCAACCAGTATATTGGAGGAAACCATTTTGCGGCACACTTTGGCAATGCGAACAATGTTGCGGAGCTTAGAGGGGCATTAGAAGGCGTGCGTATGTGTAGAGAAGCAGGCTGGAAGAACGCTATTTTGGAATCAGATTCACAAATTCTGGTAGGCTGGATTCAAAGCAATACATGCAATCTGTGGTACTTGTGGGACTTCTGGAAGGAATTCAAGGAGGCCACGAGGGGATTCGGGTGCAAGCGATGCACATTTACCATAAAGGGAACGGCATGGCCGACGTTTTGGCAAAACTGGGCTTATCAGGTTGTTCTCAAATTTTCACTTATGCTGCTCAACTTCCTCGTAAAGCCAGGGGCATGCTCCGTCTAGATAAGTTTGGTCTTCCAACAATCATGATTAGATGAATCTATGTAAAGTTGTAGCCAAGAAAGCGAGTCCATTAGAGGTGCGATTGTAATGTATTCTCATCCGTCTATGGGACTATTTCTTTTATATAGTTTAACTTTATTTAAAAAAAATGTTGAATTGGTGCCCGCATACAATTATTTTAAATTATTATTTTTTATTTTTTTACTAAATGGGTGGGCCACTTTTGAGCCGATAAAGTAAAAAAATGGGTGGATCCAACCCGTTGGCCCATCTCGCCTGTTTAAAAATTGATGGGCTTGTTACCCATTTTTAGGCAGTCCCGAATGACTAAGCTTGGACAATCTGAATTCGTGATTTTCGATTTTTGTTCCGAATTTTGATTCAAAATCCCTAGTTCCGAACATTTTAAAAAAAAAATTATTTTAGATTAAATTCAAGTATTTTTTTGGCAATTCAGAATTTGGATTACAATTTCCGAAATATTTTTTTCAATTTTTATTCTTGTTTGGAAATTCTAAATTTATGAACATCGATCCGACTTCCGACTTCCGATTAACAATACGGAACGAATTGAAAATCAAACTTTACTTCCGAAAAAAAATCGATCCGGATCAAAAATAGCCTATGAATGACTCCTCTAATGGGGAAATAATAGCCTTTAATGGAAAATAGGAATTCCCATGCTCGCAACCAACTCTTAGAAATTGACATAATAATCCAGCAGACGTAGTTGTCGTCCTTGCATAATCATGGAACAACATCAATTACAATGTAGAAACTCATAAGTACAGGAAAAAGTAAATATCAAACATGACACAAAAATGGCAGAATGGTAAAAGAAAAGCCACATTTTATAGCAATGATAGGCAGTCCCGTAGATTCATCAGAACTCAGTTCAATTCAGGCATAATGAAACTATCCCCCAAATTCTATGCCCTCGTAGAATTGGCAACTATTATCGCCTCCTCCCATATAACGTATGCCATCATAGAATTGTTTGCCATCGCCCCCCTAATTAATTCGTATTGAATCAATTCAAAATTCAAGATTGAAGGAGAAAAATGACTCGTGAGCCTAGAGGTAAGAGGAAAGTGTTAGAAAAGTAAGAGAAGAACTACTAAAATATCCCACAATATCCGAGATATTCTCCAAATGGAATTAATTCATCCGACATATCCGAGATATTATTGTCTATTGTTTGTTTATGTAAACAATGTAAATTTATACAAGGAAATATGAAAAGAATTCTCTCTTATACACTCTAATATAGTATCAGAGCAGATCATCAGATCTTGGAAGCCGACTGCCTAGCTCATCATTTACCGATGATGGGGGAGTCTGACAATAGTATCCTTCTCAACCTCAAAATACCAATTCCAGTCTTCAAAGAAAAATTGTCCGAACAACTTGGACAAATCCTAAACAAATTATCCAATTATTTTAATTTGGGACCAACATCAGAGAACCAATCATCATTTCATAGACGAATGAAGGAGACTTACCAACCGAATTCTGGTCAGACACGATGGAAAAACCCATCATATCATCACCCCGGGATGATGAAATGGATAAATCCAGTAGTATGCACACGAGCAAGGACAACAAACAATGAAGAAAGTTGCAGAATCAAACCCCCCCAAATGGCAAAATGGAGGAAACAAATAAGAGAATAAAAGTGTCAAATGACCTAAACCTTGAAAATCTCGATGAATGGCTGAGTTCGCTGACACTTTGCACTGATAATCACAAAGAGGTTCCTGCGGTGGGCAACACAATGGTCGCTGACAGCCGCAGTGACCATGGTAGAATCAAGTTTGATATGGTGGCGGCTGCAGCGACAAGAGAAAATGGAGAAATTGGCATTGGGCGAGTTTTCGGAGGCTGGGTAGATCTTTCCCAAATCCAATCTGTTGAAATTGCAGACGAGAAAAAACTGTACCAAACTTTGCACTAATCTAATGTTTTTGTGGCTCGTATTAATGAGAGAAATCTCAATCAACTTATACACCCTAATAGAGAGCTCTCTCAATTAATAATTTTTCTTCGACGTGTTTCTCTAAGATTGAAATTTAGATTTAGCAGCACTATTTATACTGAAAGGCCCTAGGGTTTTGCAATTGTAATCGACAGTCGTGATTACGGCTGAACATGTCAACAATATGGAGGAAACGCGCACAAAGATGCAAGCGTTATTTTTTTACGTTTGCAAAAAAGTGCCAGAACTAATCAATGCTTTTAAAAATGGCCATTTGCTTTGTTAAGTTCCGCTCCAGGAGAAGCCATTGTGTCAACAGCATTTTGAAGTCTCTTTCTTGGAGTAAATGGCTCAACATTCAAAATTTTGGTATAATATCTCATAATAATATCTGAATGACTCCATTTAAGGCCCTTTATGATTAGAATATAACTTATGAAGGAAAAATCTTTATTGTTATTGTAATAATAAAATTATAGAGTACACATATTTGTATAGATTACTACATAGGTAAAATTGAAAAATAAATTAGGAACAACGCTAAACTAAAGAACTCTCTAGAATATGAGCTCATGCCCATATTCCAACATGCCTATAATTCAACACTCCCTCTCAAGTTGGGGCAAAGATATCGGTGAGCCCAAGATTGCGAATAAATGTTTGCAGGAGGCTTTGGGCCGATTGGCTTTGTGAACATATCAGCAGTTTGATCTCATGAAGCTATGAACTCTGGGGAAATAACGCTGGATCAGACCTTTTCTCGAATAAAATGGACATCCACCTCAATGTGGTTCTCTCATGAAGAACTGAATCAGAGGACAACATAATCATCGATTTTTTTATCACACAGCAAGGTAGGGGAGTTCTTAATTGAAAAATCCCAACTCCCATAGAAGAGAGCAAAGCCACAATATCTCACATGTCACATGTATCATAGCTCTGTACTCGGCCTCAGCTGATGATCGGGAGACACCACATGTTCTTTACTCTTTCAAGAAATAAGACGATTGCCACGGAAAGTACAAAAATCTGAGGTAGATCGACGATCGCTCTTTGATCCAGCATAGTCAGCATCTGCAAAGTAAGAAAGTTCAGACTGAGCTTCTATCTTAAATAATAACCCTAGATCAGGGCATGTCTTCAAATATCGTAAAATATGGTAGGCAACATCCAAATGAGTCATCCTTGATGCATGCATGAACTGACTGCAAACTTACTGCAACTGTGATGTCCAGTCATGTATTCATTAGATAGATGAGGCGACTAACAAGTCACCAATACACAACCGGATTTGATAATGGCTCTCCTATATTAGCAGATAGCTTCTAATTCGGATCTATAGGAGAGGAGGTTGGCTTACACCCCAACATCTCCATGTCATGAAGGAGGTCCAACGTGTATTTTTGCTGGGACAAGGAGATACCATGACGAGATCGAGCCACCTCGATACCAAGAAAATACTTAAGGGCGTCGAGATCCTTAACATCAAATATCATCCGAATATGGTGTTTCACTCGTTCAATACCATATGCATCATCTCATGTAATAATTATATCATTCGCATAAACTGATATAATAATAAGTTGATCTGTACAGTTATGGCGAATAAAGCACGTATGGTCAGATTGACAGCGAGCGAAACCCATGGTGATAATGACATCACTGAAGCGATCAAACCACATATGAGGAGATTGCTTCAACCCATGGGGGATCCATATAAATAGTCTCATATAGATCTCTATTCAAGAAGGCATTTTTTACATCAGTTGATATAAGGGCCAAGAGTAAGATGCAGCAAGCGACACAACTAACTAAATAGTGGTGAGCTTCGCAACCAGAGGCAAAGGTAGTATCAAAATCACGACCAGGTACCCGCCAATCGATCCAGGCTTACTTGTCAATCGAGCCGTCCTCCAAATACTTGATGATGAACACCCATTTACACCCAATAGTATAACTGCCCAGTGGAAGATCAACAAGATCCCACGTGTGATTGCGCTTTAGAGCTTCAATTTCTACTCATGATAACTACTCAATTAGAATTTCGAAAAGCCTCATGGACATACCGAGGAATGGTGATGGAATCAACTACACTGAGAAAAGACTGGTAGGATTTGGAGAGACCCTGGTAAGATATATATACTTAAAAACAGGATGGTTAGTACAACAAGTGTAAATGAGGCAATCAGGAGCGTGCCGAGTGCGAGAGGGATATCGTGGAGCAATGGGTGTAGGAGATGGTACTTGAATTCGACGAAAACTTTGGCAGGGTGCATCGGAGCACGGAGGCCAAGCATAGGTCTGAAGAGGTAGCACGGTGGTGCCTGAGTGGAGGATGGATCATTTGGGATAGAAGATGTGTCAATTATCGTAACTGGGCGAGGAAGGATCTCAACGACTTAAGATTGGAGGTTGACTGGAGAGGAAAAAGTACCTGAAAAATAAGGAACATTTTCCTGAAAAGTAACATCCATGGTGTGATAAAAATGATGGATAAGGGGATCATAACACCGATAACCCTTAGACATGGATGGGTAACCTAGAAAGATGCACCGAATGGCTTTGTCATCGAGTTTAGTCCGAGTTGGACTTTTGTTGTGGACAAAGCAAGTACACCCAAATACCCGTGGGACTAAAGGGAAAAACACAGTTTCGGGTTGAAGAAGATGCATAGGTGCTCTACGATGTAAGAAATGACTAGGGGTCCGATTGATGAGATAAGAAGCAGTAAGGACGGCCATATGCCAAAATGACTTAGGAACGTCCATACTTCAATGAAGACACTGGATGATAGACATGAGATGGCGGTTCTTGCATTCCGCTATGCCATTTTGTTTAGAAGTATAGGGACATGTAAGCTGTTAGAGGATACCATATTGAGTTAGTTTGACCTTGAACTAATCAGAAATATATTCTTGCCCATTATCAGAACAAATATCACGTACCATAGTATTGAACTGAGTTTTGACCATTTGCATAAAAGTACAAAAATGAGAGAATACTTCAAACTTCTTTTTTCATGAGGTAAACCCAAGTACACTGAGTATAGTAATCAATAAAGGTAACATAATAACGGTATTGGGAAAAGGAGGTGACTGGGGAAGGACTCCAAATATCAGAATGAATGATTCGAATGCCTGGGATGCACGTTGCATGCGAGAAGGATAAGATATGGGGGTATGTTTAGATAATTGACAAATCAAATAATGAAAACGAGAAACATGACAAACTTTATTTAGTTTATGAAATAACCAACATGATACTGAAAGTTTGCATGGCCAGGATGCGCATGTCATAAATCTAAAGTCTTAGGAGAAAATCACAGTGATTAGAATATGCCAGAACAGAAGGAAATGAGGCAACATGGACTTGCAATGAAGATGATATTCGGTGGATGGGAGATTGCCAAAGTAGTAGAGTTCCTCACGCTCATACCCCTGCCAAAAATCTTTTTCGTATGCTGGTCCTGTAAAAAACAAGAATGAGGCAAAAACACAATGGCACTGTTATATTCGGAAGCCAGACAATACACAGATAGAAGATTACAAGCAAATTTAGGGGCATAATATACAGATGAGAGGGTAATATCTAGGGATAACCTAACAGTGCCATTATTTTTTATGAGGATGAACGACCCATCAACAATACGAATTGACTTATTTATGGAGGTAAACAGAGAGGAAAAAATGGACAACTCACCAGTCATATGGTTATTGACACTCAAGTCTAGAATCCAATCAGGATGAGTAGACTTACCATGAAAGGCAGTAGGATTACCTGAAGTGCTAACAATAGCCGTGGATCCTGAGATAGAGGTAGTAGACATCATCTCAAGTCGTGCTTGAAGATGGGCCATCTGGGACTCCATACGGGATTGAACTGGCTAAAATCAGAGGGAGGAGGTGCACTTTCAGCAAGATTCTCAGCAATTGTACCAACTCGAGGAGGATATATAGCTTCCTTAGTCAATGTAAAGTACCCATGGGAGAAAGAGGAATCACACCAATCACCAAATCAACAAACAAAAAAAGAGGTCGGCAAGAGATAGCACGACAAATAAAAATGAGATTACAACATTTCTCCACAAATAAGATGAGGGCAACCGAGCAGGGCTGCCAAAGACATAAAAAATAGACCACAACTCTCACTTCAACATTGTAGAGAAAACATGGTCAAATATTGCATCCAAAATAGGGCAGCGGAAAGGCAACAACAAAATAGTGATGATGAACAATGCATTGAACAGTAACAACGGTGGTGAATAGTGTAGCAAAAAATTAGGGTTAGATAGGCTCTGATACCAAATAAAATTTAGAAAAGAAAAACCTTTATTGTTATTGTAATAATGAAATTATAGAGTACACAAGTTTATATAGACTACTAAAAGGGTAAAATTGGAAAATAAATTAGAAATAACCCTAAATTAAAAAATTCTCTAAAGTATGAACTCAAGACCACATTCCAACAGTTATGATGCTAGGCAGTAGGCAGTTGCCTACGCCAACTTTGCCTAATACTACTGTGGGAGCAATCAAAAACTTTTATCAAGAGAAAGGTGTGTTCCATGAGCTCTTAAATGAGAACTTATTGATGGCAAGAATTCGGATGAAATTAAATGGTGATAAGAGGAAACTGAGAGACAATATCAAGTTAAGGATCAAGTTTTTCTTAAACTTCATCCCTATCGTTAGAACTCAGTTCAATTCAAACGTAATATGAAACTATCACCCAAATTCTATGACCCATGTATAGTACTTGAGAAGCTTGGTTTAGTGGTATATCACCTTGATCTCACTGAGAGCAGAAAAATTCATCCAATTTTTCATGTTATTGCTTAAAGAGTAGCTAAAGAGTAGGGAAATTAACTCGATCCACAATGATGGTAACATATGGTAATTTCCATATTTACCCCATCAATATACTTGATACACAGAGTAAGCTAGGAAAGAGTGGGCCAACGCTACATTGTTCAGGCTCTACTCAAGAACAAGCAACTTGGAAATATGCAGACTTTATCTACTAGCATTACCATGACACTGATCTCAAAATGGGGATGATATTGTAACAAATTCATCAGTAGGTGGTGACATGTCCCTGTGGAATTGGCGGAATAAGGAAAGAGAGGCCCACGACAGGGAAGAAATAAACTGCAGCCAGAAAGGAAGAAAATCATACGCGTGGCTAAGAAATGAACCTGCCCTATTTTGAGGGATTGGCACGTAGCAACTACCTTTTGTTAAGTTCTGTTATGTTTATGTTTTGTGTTCTTAAGTGTGTTTCTGAGTTAGTTATAGGTGTTAGTTGGAGGGAGCATACATGCTTTAAACCTCACTTTGTAGAGGCACTTCTGAAAATAATATATATTTATATTCTCTATATATACGTTTCCCCTATTATCTCTCCTATTTCAGATACCTCATCAATTAAACTGATTTCGGTTAGAATATCCATAACGGATTATGGAAAGAAATATAAACTAACTTATAAGAGAATGTGAGTTTATAATCAATTACCCAAATATTAAAATTTTTATGAGAGTAACTCGCATTCAGTTGTAAGTGTGCACATATGTGCACTTGCGCTTGGGGTCCAAGTCTGGTTACTGTTGGGTTGGGTCTTGGGTTTACTAAATTTACAATTTTCCTACTCAATTTATATAATTTTTTTGGGTAATTAAATTTACAAGAAAATGGCTAATTGGCCAGCACAAAGTACATTAGCACACTGGTGTATCAAACCTAAGCAGAAATATCCCTTGACAAGTGATGCACTATATAACAAAAAGAAGGTAAAAAAACTACATTGAAATTGGTTTAACTAAAGCTGTGGAAGGGGCTACGAGTGATCAATTGCATGCACTGGCCACCATATCCAATTGGCCTTTCTATTCAGACATC
>JAOWBN010027558.1:0-10412 GCA_028565015.1 Pinguicula moranensis
TCCATTCAACGAGGACATATATTGTTTGAAACACATACAATGCTTGGTGTAAGAAAACACTAATCCCTTCAATTTCCATAAGGATGCGCCTACCGTGAAAAGTCATTAGGATGTAGTAATTATGATTTCCCCTCAATCCAAAACAACAGAAGAATGGGGGAAAACAAGTAAAACTAAACCCCTTCTACACAAGAAATTCAAAACATGATTGTCGGCACCTTGGGTATCTCAAGAATTTAACAATATCATAAAATGTGGATAATTGAGTACTAAAGTTTTTTGCACCCTCGAAGCCTCCTTTTGCACCTCAAGAATAAGTAAGAAAAAATAACCAAGCAAGGGAGATGTGATTTTTCCATGGCAGAAGCTGCATATTAAAATTAACACTCAAAATCTAAACTACTACACAATCAAGCCATCTTCGAGGCATAATCACACATTTCGTTCTGGGTAGAGCAGAGTACGGACAGAATTAAGGATACCAAGACCATCCCATCTAAAAGGGTGAAGAAAAAGAGAATGAAGGAAAAGAATTTCCAAATTCACCTGAAAGAAATTTTAAAAAAAAGTTCAATCAGAAACTTTTCGACTGCCCAAAAAACCGAAGAGAAAGCATAAAAATACAAACAAAATGAACCAACCGAACCAGTCCCCCACAAAAATTTGAGAATGAAAAGATTTCATCAACACGAAACTTGAGATTAATTCACGGGAAATTTCGGCAAAATTGATGAAGTCATGCCCACCCCCATCGTGAACAGCGGCAGATGACCAGTGAGACTTGATCGCCACGTCAGCATCCGTGAGGTTCACATCGTTGACCACATCGAGCTTCTCTTTGACCGGCGACGGAATCAAAATCTCATCGTTTTTGGACCCGATTGACAAACGGAGCTTCGCCGCGGACGCCGTGTCTTTCTGCAATGAAACGCAAGAACCCATCTCTGAAAGACCACTCCAATTCTCTTATTGTACCATATATTATTCCTTTCAGAAAAAGCAGACACCGCTTCTGGTTTTTCCGTTTATCTATGCAGGAAGAGAGATGAAAAGAGAAGATCTTTGGAGGCAGAAAGTTCAGTATAAAAGAAGTGAGAAGCAAAAGGGACAGGGGAGGAGGGAAGCCGTAGGGGCCGCGATTTTGCGTTACGCTCACTTTCTTTCTCCTTTGATTTTTTCGAAAGAATAAGTCTTGAGCCGCTTTCTTAAAATTATAATTGAAAGTATTTTTTTTTAAAAATAAATTTTTATTTTTTAAAAAATATTATTATAATCCAATTATAAGTATAAGAGAAATTACGCAAAACACCCTAATCTTTATTCAAATCAGAGGCAAATCATGCACTAAAAAAACAACAACTTTCTCAACGAGAACTATTTTAAATTGTATTTTTGTAAGTGTTTAATTATAGAATTTTACTAATTTAGTTGTGAATCGTGATTGATTGCATTTGAAAATCTACTAAAAAATGTATTTATTATAAATTACTGTTAAAAAATAACAAGAGAATAAATTGTTTGTTTCAACATTTTATAATATAAATATATTTTAATTCTTTTAATACCTAATAATAAATATTGAGAGGGGATACCGAAATTTGTTGGAACTAAAACATTTTTTTTATTTATAATAATTTTATTTGTCATTGAAAACGCAGAAAAGCTGGGTCTGGGTTTTCGGGCCAGGCCAGCCTGCCAGGCGTGAAGCATTATTGAAAATTCATTTATTATTTGAGATTTGTTTTCTTCTGGCTTCTTATCCTTTCTGAACCATTTAATAAAAATCGGTAAAATAAATAAAATTCAAATTCTTGCAGTTGTCTTAAATGGAATAATTAATTCTCGCGAATTATCCAAATAATAATAATAAATTATTGATCTTGAGCCTGGATAAAAAGACGACCGTCCATTTAGTACCGAGTCGGTCAAACAACATAATTAGGTAAATCTTTATTTTTGGGAAACTTACTATAATCACCGACCATGCAAAATATATAAGCTTACAACAACAATGAACAAAACTAATTATCCAAAAAAAAAAAACAATGAACAAAACTATATTTTGTCCCTATAGTTATTTTTTACCTTTATTTCTATTTTTTTATTCTTATTTTACTTCTTATCTCCTTCTCATTTTGTAGAGTATTTAAATTTTTTTGAAACAATATAAAAAATTATAAAAATAATATTTATAGTCCCAAGAGGTGAGGAGACTTTGAAAAAACCATGAAAATGAAAGAAAATAGAAGAAACCAAACTGCGTGTTCTTCAATAGAATGGAATAATGAATGTTACAAATGATAATCCTATTTATGGTCTACAATTAAATCCAATGGGCCAAGTCCATATTACAACTAAATAGGTAATGGGCCTAATAAAATAGAAACCATTCTGGCTTTCTGCAAAGTTTTCCAACTTTCTAGGAACCATTCACGCCAAGTGCAATTTTGGTGGTCAATCCTATGTATAAAAGAACTTCAATTCACTCTCAATTTTCAATTCACGATTCTTTCTCTATTTTCTGTTTTTAGAAACTTTTCCAAGAAGCCTTTCTTCATATCGCTTGGCTCGCTTCAAGATCCACTTTGGCATCTTTGACCACCAAATAAAACAATTTCACCCTCTTGGCTTATTTGAATTGAAAATAAGCGATTTTCAATTCAAATGGCTTATTTTCGAGTCACCCCATCTTGCTTCAAAATCCAATTTCGTCCTCTTCCATTTCCAAATCAAACAATTCCTTTTCTTCTTAGGTGGCCCTCTCGTAGCCCAATTGAGATTCTTTTGTTTTTGAATCTCTGAACCGATTCATGGCCAAGTTTCTAGCCTCATGCACATCCTCCAATTGAAATTTTCATTCGGCCGACATTGATTTCAGGCATTTATTATCATGCCGCATGTTACTCAAAACGATTGGAAATCCTTCCCATCCTTCGCGGTGTATTATAGAAGTTTCTAATAAAAACGAAGAAATAAAAGAGAAGAGAGGAGATCTTTCTTGTTTTCCACCTTGCCCTAACTGCTTTTCAAATCAAATTCTAAACCATTCATGTTCTTCTTTGGTTGCCTTCTTGTACTTTGTCTAGCCCAAGATTCCTTTTGGAAACTTTGAAATAATGGAGGACCAAATTTCTGGCTTCACGCGCAATCTCCAATTGGCCTCTTCTCTCTTGGATCTCATACATTTATTCTTTTTTCAGGCGTTAGTGCAATTTGCAGTCTTGTAAAGTTGATTGGAAATTCTCGAAAGTAGAAAATTTTCTGAAAAATGAAGAAATAATAGACGAGATCATTCTTATTATTGAAAACTTGAATTGACGTGACTGTTGCTATAGTCGATCCTCTTTATATAGAATAGAGAAGATCAGTTCAACCGGATAATGGAGGAACAGTTAACAAAAAAAATGCAAATTCAAAATGGTCTACAGGTTCGAGGCATGTATTCAAATGATCCACTTTATCATTTTCTTCATTATCACTATCATTGTCACTCTCTTCACATTTATCATTTTCTTCACTATCATTGTCATTCGGTTATGGTTTCACGTTTGGAAAATCCTCATCCAAATACCTATCCACAAATATTCCGAACTTTCTGCATGCTTGATGAATAAACTATCTATTTCTAGATGATCATGCAACGCAGTCACACCAAACTCTAGAGAGGGTCCACCAGTAACTCTGCGAGGCATGTGTTTACTGTCAAATGAGCTTATCATCAAATTAGGAGATCAAAAAGAATATTGAATGTACTGGATCCAATGTTGTTCTCAATGTGGCTCAAAACCTCACAGCTTTTGCCTGGCGCCTCTTGAAAGATGGAATTCCGACCCGGTAAACCTGCAGACAAGAAGAATCCTTCCAAATTACAAGAGCAGATTATGCAAACTGTCAATTGCAAGATGAAACAACAACCCACCCTTTCACATCCTGTAAGTGGACTCAACAATTCTGGATGAAGATATACGCTTGGTTGGAGATCCGACGTGAATTATCAGGACACATGCTATTACCCACCAAAAAGAGAATTCGGAAATCATCGAGGATGATTTGGTTAATTGCAATCTGGATACAGTGCTGCAGGCTGATTAGATGGCCCGAGTTAGTTATATGATTGCAAATTAATCTGTATTTTATTTTTTAATAAAAATGTTTACCTAAAAAAAACTCTGCAAGGCATGTGAACTTCAACGGATATGGTTTCACTTTTATATTCTCTGCTTACCAGGATGATCAAAGGGGAAACCTCTCTAGAACATCCTCAGCCTACACAAAATCAGTGAAAAGGTGATAAAAACAACAAAGGCATGATTTCGAACAAATGGATAAATTTACAGAACTTAAGATGCACCATAACATCCAATAACATATGGACAAAATGCAATCAAATTTGTTTCATGCCTAGAAATAGTGATAACAGAGCAAGATGATTTTTAACATTTTCTTGAAGATCCCTCACAAATCACGAATTGTTTACACTTTCCACTTGAGATCTAATTCGTCCAGAAGGTGCTATACAAGAAAATAGTAAAATATAAACCAGATCAATTACAGAACAACAAAGTCGAGAACCAAAAAAAAAGTCTCTTGCTTAACCAAAAGAAATGTCTATTTCCAATCATGAAATAAAATCGAACAGATCAATAAGAGGAAAAACAAACAAGAGCAAAAGAAGAGAACCGGAATCCCCTTTAGCCAATCCATAGCGCACTGAAGCTTGGTATCGATGATTCGTAGGAGCGACGCATCGGAACGTGGCTTGCTGGAGTAATGGTTTAGAAATGACGGATATAATGACTTCTGCAAGGTATTTCGCGATGGTTGACTGACGGCGGCTAGAAGAACGGAGCTCCGGTGGTGGTGGTGAAGCGCCAAAACAACTCTCGAAGATGCTCTGCGGATCGCGCTGGTTAGAGCCATCATCTCAGTGAAAATGTAATCTGTTTCATTCACCTCGGATTTGTACTTTCCGAACACATCTTCTCTCCTAATCTAATCCCTTAAGAATAGGGATACAATAATGAATAAACATATAAGCAACATATAAGGATCTTTCCTTATTTACAAAATCCATAAAACAGGAATATAAATTTTTTGTTGTAAGGAGGGTAATTCAATTTTAATTAATCAAAATATAAAATACATTTTTTTTATTACCGTGGTATCCAAAATAGAACCCCTACTTAGACTAGTTCACGGGACCCATGCGAGGTGATCCCCCATGGGCCGGTTAAGGCTCGGGCCGAATCCCACAATCGTGGCCTGACGGCAGCGTCCGGAGTAATCGATCCCTGGACCTTGGCATGCCAGTGTTGGTCGGGGATTCTACCACTGACTCATGTGATGAGGTCGCGCTGTTTGGGTCCCATGGACTAATCGCGTCAGAGTTCTCCTCTGGATATCACAGTTATAAAATATACATATATATATAATACATGTAAATATAATGTCAAAAAAACCAATTAAAAACAAAAGTTAAACAATAACCAATTTATGAATTTAATAACTTTTTAATATTTTTCATATTTTTCATATTTTCAATATTTTAATATTTGCGTATTTATTATTTAAATCAAACAGATAAAATAATAGTTTTTGGAATCAACCGTATACCATTAGAATAATAGAATCCCCTTGCAAAAGTAGTATAAAATTGAGATGCCTCAAGTTGTAAATTGAAAACAAATGGATAAATTTACAGAACTCAAGATGCAGCATAACATCCAAAAACAACAAAGGTGGACATGCACCATAAAAAAGTTGCTTTTGCAAGCATTGATTCTCTTGAATGAACACTTACAAAAATCTATTACAACGGTGTGGAGCTAACTTCTTTCCACTTTGTACGTGAAGTGATTCTGCAGCAGAAACTGTGTTTATACCTAAGACAAAATGTAATCACATTTGTTTCATGACTAAAAATAGTAATAACAGAGCAAGATGATTTTTAACAGAGCATGATGACCCACAATCAACTGAAATTCCTACAACATTTTCTTGAAGATCCATCACAAATCACGAATTTTGTACACTTTCAACTTTAGATCTAGTCTAACAGTAACCTCGGACTACTATAGTTCAGAATAAAAAAAGTCTCCTGGTTTATTACAGGAGTCTGTACTCTATAGTAATGCATATATAACTGACGAGTAAAGAAGATCACCAAATGAAACCACACATTAATTCTAAGATGAGAAGCTTAAGCCTGAAAAACTCTCTGGAGTTTCTTCAACCCTGCTATATAATCTCTGCAATCTTTATCAAACATGAAACCATACAAAAAGTCCATTGTGCTGTCCCTGATTCCTCGGATCTTTAGATACTCGCTGAATGCTTTCTGCAAATCCTCATCCATATACCTATCCAAATATATTGCTTCATAACTTTCTGGATAGTTGATGGATAAACTGTCTATTTCTAGATGATCAAGATAAGCAGTCACACGGAACTCCAGAGAGGGTCCCTCATTCTTGGAGACTGTAACAACCATTGGGATAACATGCTGATCTCCCTTATCCTTTTCTTCATCATCGTTGTTGTTGTTGTCACTGAAATCTTCATTGTCATTGTCACTGTCTTCACCAGTGACTATGCGAGGCATTTTAACTTCAATGGTTATGGTTTCACCTCGATATTCTCTGTGTAGTGTTATATACTGATGTCCAGGATGATCTTCAATTTCAAAGGGGAACCGCTCTGGAACCTCAGCCTACAACAAAACTCAGTGAAAAGCAGAAAGGTGATAACAACAACAAAGGCATGATCTCGAACAAGCTTAGATCGAGATACAGCATAAGATCCAATAACAACAAGGTGAACATGCACCATAAAGTTGTTCTTTTGCAAGCAATGAGTCACTTGATTGAACACAGACAAGAAGCTATTGTGCATGTGAAGTGATTCCTGCAGCAGAAACTATGTTTATAGTTAAGAGGAAATGTAATCAAATCTGTTTCAATAGTGATAACAGAGCAAGATGATTTTTAACAGAACATGATGACCCACCCACAATCAACTGAAATTCCTACAACATTTTCTCGAAGATCCCTAAAAAAATCACGAATTTTTTACACTTTCAACTTTAGATTATCTAACAGTAAGCTTCGTCCAGAAGGCTCTTTACAAGAAAATACTAAAATATAAACCTAATAAAGTACAGAACAACAGAGTCGAGAAATAAAAAATGTCTCTTTTCTAATCATAAAATATAATCGAATAGAAGAAGAGAACCTCAAGCCCCTCTAGCGAATCCACAACGTACTTAATCTTGGTATCGATGATTCGTAGGAGCGACGAATTGGAACGTGGCTTGCTGGAGTAGTGGTTCATAAATGACGGAAATAATGCCTTCTGCAACGCATTTCGCAATGGTTTCCTGACGGTGGGTAGAAGAGCGCAGCCCCGGGGGTGGGGGGGGTGGTGGTGGTGGTGGTGGAAGTCCCTATGACTTCCCGCATATCACTAAAAAAATCGAATGATGTTTGGGTGAAATTGTCGAACTTTGCTTTTATACGTGGTAGGTTTGTAATTTTTCGGTGGCAGATGGGTAATTGTGTCATTTTATGTTGTCGATTTTCGTTGGTTCATTCTGGTTTTCGTAAACCCTCGAAAATTTGAGGGTTTAAAATGGGTCTGCAGACCGAGTGTAACCCTGCCCGATGAGTAAACCTTCGGGCAGGGTTAAAAAATCTCGAGGCACCAAACAGGGGTCATGGTTGGTTGACGTCGGTTTACTCATGAAAAACCGGCCTAAACTAGACACAAACCGGCTACCAAACGCTACCTACCAGTTTGTATCTCATACGTTTAGGGCAAGTTTGGTAGCATTACAGAATGAATATTATCGCAGGATTACAGGAGTTATACGCACATACATGCTATTTGGTAGATATTTATTTTTTTCCCAGGTTGTGGGCTTCCATTTTTTTATCCGGTCGAATTTGGGCAGATTGAGGCAGGACCGCGTAATCCTGCCATATGTGCGTTATAATCGTCCCCGGTTTTACCCCTTATTTACAATACTTGCCATTATATAAATACATTCAAAAAACGTGTTTTCCACTTTGGGCTCCGCGCTCGCCGTACCCAAACGAAACCCTACCTCTTCCGTTCTTCCCGAGAGACGGGCACTATCCTCCGCCTCCGAACTACGGCAGTCAGTCGTCGCTCCGATAGATCCGTGGTAACTCCTCCTACCCATTATTGACCCCAGTTTGACACATTCGCGTCCCCTAATCTAGGTTTTCGCAGACCGCAGTACATTCAACGAAATCGAACAATACACGCAATCAGCCCTCATTCGAAAGGTATTTGTTGTCTCTAAGTGTAAAAATACACTGATTTTTTTATTCTACCCTAGATTACGGGTTTGTCCGATTAAATCCGTGTTTTAAAATTCCCAAAAACTTTTCGTGTACACAGCTGATTCCATGGTATTTTGGTGATCTTAGTGAGCCGCTGCGTGTTTTTCACAAACCCTAGGTTTGTTTGATGCTACTGCTCACGCGACCTATATTAGTGATTTGTGCGATTAAATCATGCAACTATGGCTTGTTTGATGCTACTGCTCACGCGACCTATATTACTGATTTGTGAGATTAAATCATGCTCTTAGGGCTTGTAGCTATTCTGTTTTGACATGTAGAACAGTTCGTCCCTCAGGTTTATTAACACACTCTTTGGTTTTGTGCGATTAAATCAGGGTAGTAGTTGAGTTCTGATTCAAAACGTTCTCTCTAATGGTCAATTAAGAAAGCTCACGAAGTTTGCGACTCACCGATTTGAAATTCACGATTGTGAGACGCCGACCGTTGCTTGAGAGTTTAGAGAGAGAGTCGTTGCCCATCACCGTCAGCCGAGAGCCGAACTGAGAAGCGATTTCCACCATCAATGTCCGAAGTTCGAGAGCCGTCATCCAAGCCGAGTGAAGTTTGCGAGACCCGAGACCGGCTAGCGCGACCAAGGAGAGTGAGGGTTTCGTCTTGGAGATTTCTTCAATCTCGCAGATTGAGCAAGAAGCAGTCAGACACCTCTACTCCACTGAAGATCCTCACGTCGTCGCTACAAATCTAAGGAGCGATTTCTTCTTCCCATTCGGCTTTCCACATTAGGATCAGCGAGTCAAAATTCAGTGTAGTTTTACTCAGCATTGATCGATCCCTATCTCCCGCTTGATTCTCCTTGTTAACTTGAAGTTTCTCACAAAATTCTCATGATTTCAACGATTTTGTGTGATTCGTGAGATTTGTGGGATTCAAGGTGGTCGGGGCGCTTCTCCATCATGCAGACAGCGACCATTTGTGAGTATTTGTGGTAGTGTATTTTTTGGTTTATTTCTTTTTTCTTGTAGGATATACCTCGCCCAACGGGTAAGGGGGTATTTGCGCAACTTGATGGGTAAGGCCGAGATTCGTGCAAAACCTGGGTTTTTGTTGTAATTGTGAGTTAGTGATTTCGTGATTTTTGTGATGTTGTGAGTTATCTCTACTGATTTTGTTGTTCTAATTAATTTTGCTATAAGATCGTGATTTTACTGTTGATTTTAGTGATTTCCTGATTTTGCTACTGATTTTAGTGATTTTGTGATTTTGTGCCTACTGATTTTCTTATTCGTGATTGAGCGGCTGTTATTCATGTTTGTTTGTTGCTAACGTGCTTCAGTTGTGCTATTATTGCTGCTGTATTGTTGTTGTTGTTTTGCTATTATTGCTGCTGCATTGTTGTTGTTGTTTTGCTATTATTGTTATTATTGCTGAAGTGTTGTCACTAGCTGTGGTTGGGTGTAGTTTGTGGGAAATATAGACTCAAGAACTAATCATGGTAGTATGAGGTTATGTCTGATGACGAGAGCTCCGGTGTCGAGGGGGCGAACGAGGGTAGGGGGTTAGAATATAGGTTTGCGATTCGAAACTTGGAATGTGGAAACCTTGACAATGAAGTCGTTAGAGTTAGTAGATGTCTTATGGAGGAAAAGAGTGGATGTATGTTGTCTACAAGAGACAAAATGGAAGGGGGAGAAGGCACCGGAGATAAACGGGTTTAAATTATGGTACTCTTGCTTGGTTAGCGGGCAAAATGGGGTGAGAATTATGGTGTCGGAAAAATTCAAGGGTAATGTAGTGGAGGTGACGAGATGCGGAGATAGACTCATGGCGATAAGGTTAGTGGTGGGGTTGGAGATGGTGAATGTTATTTGTGGATATGCACCTCAAGAGGGCCTAGGGGCGAGAGAAAGGCGCAATTTCTGGGAGAAGTTCGATAGTGTAGTAAGTAGCATCCCTAGTGAGCAAAAGCTCTTCATAGGTGGTGATTTTAATGGGCATGTAGGGGTAGAGGTGTTAAGTATAGTGTGACCTAGAGCATTGTGCTCTTGTTATTTTCATGTATACTGGATGACTAAAATCATCTTGTTC
>JAOWBN010027569.1:0-10412 GCA_028565015.1 Pinguicula moranensis
AATAACCCTAGACCAGGGCATGTCTTCAAATATCGTAAAAATATGGTAGGCAACATCCAAATGAGTTGTACTCGGTGCATGCATGAACTGACTGACAACACTTACTGCAAATGTAATATTCGGTCGTGTATTAGTTAGATAGATGAGGCAACCCACAAGTCGCTGATATATAGCCGTATTTAATAATGGCTCCCCCATATCAGCAAATAGTTTTTGATTCGGATCAATAGGAGAGAAGGCTGCCTACACCCCAACATTCCCGTGTCATAAAAGAGGTCCAACGTGTATTTATGCTGGGACAATGAGATACTGTGACAAGACCGAGCAACCTCGATACCAAGAAAGTACTTGAGGGCGCCGAGATCCTTAACATCAAATATCATCCCAATATGGTGTTTCACCCATTCAATACCGCCGTATGCATCATCTCCTGTAATAATTAAATCATCCTCATAGACTGATATAATAATACGGTGACCTGTAGAGTTCTGGCGAATAAAGCACGTACGGTCAGACTAACAACGAGCGAAACCCATGGTGATAATGGCATCACTGAAGCGACCAAACCACGCACGAGGAGATTGCTTCAGACCATAGAGAGACTTTCGATGATGACACTTTTCCCAAATACTCCCCCTCAGCCCAAAAACCCGGTGTTTTTGCCAAAATAGTAGAGTCCCCCATGCTCATACCACCCGCCGAAAATCTTCTTCGTACATAGGTCTGTAAAAAACAAGAATGAGGAAAAAACACAATGGCACTGTATTTGGAAGCGGGGCGATACACAAATGGAAGATTACAAGCAAATTTAGGGGCATAATAAAAAGATGAGAGGGTAATAGCTGGGGATAATCGAACAGTGCTTGTATTTTTTATGGAGATGAACGACCCATCAGCAATATGAACCAACTCATTTATGGAGGTAAATGGGAGGAAAAAATGGACAACTCACCAGTCATATGGTTATTGGCACCGAAATCCAGAATCAAATCAAGATGGGTAGACTTACCATGAAAGGCAGTAGGAGTACCTGAAGTGCCAACAACAGCAGTGGATCCTGAGGTAGAAGCAGTAGACATCATCTCAAGTCGTGCCTGAAGTTGAGCCATCTAGGATCCCATACGGGAGTGAAACTGGCTAAAATCATAATGTTCATCCTTAGTCATAATGTCCCGAATGTAAAGTACCCATGGGGAAAAGATGAATCACACCAATAAGCAAATCAATAAATAAAAAAGATGTCGGCAAGAGATAGCACGAAAAATAAAAGGGAGATCATAAAATTTCTCCACAAATAAGACGAGGGCAACCGAACAGGGCTCCCAGAGACATAAGAAATAGAGCACAACTCTCACTTCAGTATTGGAGAGAAAACATGGTCAAATATTGCAGCCAAAAGAGGGATGCGAAACTCTGGGCAGCAACAAAATAGTGACGATGAACAGTGCCAATGAATAGTATGGTGCGGTGAATAGTGCAATGAAAAAATTAGGGTTAACCTTGCTCTGATACCAAATAGAATTTAGGAAGGAAAACCTTTTTATTGTTATTGTCTCTTGAAACTATAGAGTATACATGTTTATATAGACTACTATAAGGGTAAAATTGGAAATAAACTAGGAGTAACTCTAAACTAAAGAAACACGAGTTTGGGCTCAAGCCCATATTCCAACAGATAGTAAAATCCAATTTGAGTGAAACAGGAGTGTAAGAGCAACATTCTTGAGTGAAAACACTTAAGGGATGTGATTGTGAGGTTTTTCTAACGTTGTTTTTTCAGGTAAAAAGCATATCTAACAATCAAGAAGACCACACACACATAGATGCCCCACAAGCAGCAAATCTGAGGGTCCTAATGAACGCATTGGTGGGAGAAATAAGGTGCGTGAAGTGGGCAGAGTTAGAACCTCTTTATGAGAGGATAGATTGAGTAGAAGCACATGTTCCTTGCAAGACTCAAGTTGTCCCTTATAGGCAACAAGGTGGACATGTGCTGAGGCGAGATGAAGAAGAGGTATGGTCCGAGGACTTTGATGAGCTTTATGTGAACTGAGACCGAGGTGGTCTTGGATATGGAAATAGGGGAGCAAGGAAGGGCGGACTAAGGCAAAAGCAAGACAATGACCTTGGAAACGTGAAGATCAAGATCCCAACGTTTCAAGGAAAGAATGAGTCGGGGGTATACTTGGAGTGGGAGACAAAGGTGGAGCTGGTGTTCAGATGCCACGACTACACGTAAAGGCAAAAGGTAAAATTTGCAACCATTGAGTTTACTGATTATGCTATTGTTTGGTGGGATCAAACGGTGACTAGTAGGAGAAGATATAGATAACCACCCGTGGAGACTTGGGAGGAGATGAAAGTCATCATGAGGATGAGATTTGTACCCAACCACTACTATAAGAGACTATACCACAAGTTGCAGTGACAAGTACAAGGTTTTATGAGTGTGGAAGAGTATTTCAAGTAGATGGAGATAATCATGATTAGGGCTAATGTGGAAGAGGACCGAGAGGCCACCATGGAGAGGTATTTTACACGAATTAAATCATGAGATTGCAGATGTGGTGGAGTTACAACACTATGTGGAGATTACACACATGTTGTACCAAGCTATCAAAGTTGAGGATCAACTTAAATGGAAAGGGGCAAGAATGGGCCAATTTATGACATCCACTAGCCCGTGGAAGTCAAGTCCTAAATTGGACGAGCCAAAGTGTGAACCTTCCAAGGATGCCAAGACAAAGACCCCATTTTCGTAGGTAACATTACACCTTCTACATCTAAATCACGTAACATTAAGTGTTTTAAGTGTCAAGGATTGGACCACGTAGCGAGCTAATGTATGAACAAAAGTGTGATGGTGATAAATGCCCAAGGAGAGTTCGAGTACGAGGATGAAGTGGAGGCTGTGGACACACCACATGTGAAGGAGATTAGTGATGAGCAGAGTGCGGTGGTTGGAGAATTTTTGGTAGCCCGAAGAGTACTCAACATGCAAGCTAAAGAAGAGGAACAAAATTGGAGGGGGAACTTGTTTTACACTCGTCGCTATATCAAAAACAAAGTGTGTAGTGTTATCCTTGATGGAGGGAGTTACACGAATGTGGCTAGCATGTACCTGATGGAGAAATCAGGCTTCACTACCCTGAAGCACCCGCGACCATATCGGCTTTGATGGGTAAATGATTGTGGTGAGATTAAGGTAACAAAGCAAGTTTTGATATCATTGTCCATTGGAAAGTATGAGGATAAGGTGTTGTGGGATGTGGTCCCTAAGGATGCATGTCACATGTTGTTTGGGAGGGGAGTTCCCAATTACGTACTTCAGCGAGAAGTTGAGTGGGGTAGCCCTAATGATATGAACCTAATCAACTTGTGATTAGACCCAATAATCAAAGATGATTCGAACCTTAGGGTCTATGATCAAACATTTGCCGAGTCCTTAACAGTTCACCTATATAATAGGTGAGAAATAAGTCTACGTGTGTTTCAAAAAGTAAACGCCACTAAAACCCGAAACAAGTCTTAGATAATTTTGAAAGAAAAGCTTTGACAAGACTTGAGGAATAATCCCAATTGTCTTACAAACTACAACTCAAAGTGAACTACTTTTCTCAAGCTATTACATGTTCTTTTATAGGCCAAGGTTTCGACCATGGAGGAGTAAAGATTTCTTGACCGAAGTTAATGACTCGTGATGGTCCAAGAACTCCATGCCTTGACGAACCAATGAGGCTTGCCTTCATCCTTGATACATGTACAACTCTTGACCATCACATGGAGTTCGACCAAGACCAATCCTCTTCAAATTCACGCGGTTTTGACCCCATCAAATACACATTACACAACTTTGTGTCCATCATTTCATGACAAGTTGTCCATCATTACAAAACTTTGTGCTTTGGGCCGAAGTGTGGGCTTGAAGTCCCTTTAGGGATCGTGTATTTGATAGCAACACTTGAGCCATGGGTAGCTCCTCTTGTGGGCCTTCAACTTCATGAGTTTTAATGAGGTGAATTAGTTGGGCCTTTCCTTTGTAACTTGGACAAGTATCTTCTTCAATAATTTCATTGGCCCAAGCTTTGTGAATCAAGGCTACAAGGCCTTCCTTGAACCATTTGAGTTGTGCCCTAGTGATAGGTCCATCGAGTAGTCGCACGGCCTCCATTCCATCTTGTGTTGTCTCCTTAGCCATGGGTCTTGATGCTTGGATCTCATCACCTAAATTATTCCACTTATGACAGAAATGTATGCTTCAGTGAGGGCTTTGGAGAATTGGCAGCATTTCAAGTGGCAACAAAAGCAGAACAAATGCCATGCCAAGCGGGTAAAATTCATTGAAACATTTTCCTATGTGATCAGGTAAAAGAAATGTAAAGAAAATATGGTAGTTGATATCTTATCTTGGAGGTATGCATTACTTTCCATGTTATACACTATATTTCTTGGTTTTGAACACATTAAGGAGTTGTACGCCTGAGATCCTTATTTTGGCAATGTATTCAATGCATGTGAGATGGTGGCATTTGATAAGTTCTATAGGCATGATGGATTTCTGTTTCGAGAAAATGAATTGTGTGTGCCTATATGTTCTTTGCGTGAATTGCTTGTGGGGGAAGCCCATGGTGGGAGTTTGATGGGTTACTTTGGAGTAGTTAAAACTTTAGGAATTTGGCATGATCATTTCTTTTGAACTCATATGAAACATAATATGGAAAGAATCTATGAGAAATGTATCACTTGAAAATAAAGCTAAGTCTAAAATGAAACCCCATGGTTTGTACACACCTTTGCTTATACCCAATGAATCTTGGACTGACATTTCTATGGATTTTGTATTAGGTTTTCGAGGTCTAATGGGGTAAGAGATTCAGTTTTTGTGCTGGTAAATAGGTTTTCAAAGATGGCACATATTATTTCATGTCATAAAGCCGATGATGTATCACATGTAGCTGACTTGTTCTTTAAGGAAATTGTAGTTGCATGGCATGCCTAGGACCATCATGTCTGATATGGATGCAAAGTTTTTTAGTTACTTTTGGACTAAGTTGTTTTCTACTAATTGTCATCCACAAATTGACGACCAACTTCAGGTGGTAAATCGAACTATCATCTTTATTGCGTGCTATCATTACAAATAGTGAAAACTTCAAAAGAATGTTTGCCACATATTGAGTTTGCTTATAATATAATCATTCATTCTGCAACTCAGTTTTTACCATTTGAAATTTTTAAGGTTTTAATCCCTTATCACCTATGGATTTAATCCTTTGCCTTTGAGTGAACGATTAAATCTAGATGGAAAGAAGAAGGTTGCATTTATAAGGATGATCCACGACAAGGCACATCTAAATATTAAGAAGAGGACTGCCCAATATATTCAACAAGCCAACAAGGGGCGCAGGAAGGTTGTGTTTGAGCCAGGAGATTGGGTTTGGTTGCACATAAGGAAGGACCATTTTTTGGAGGAAATACATTCAAAACTTCTACCCGGGATGATGGTCCATTTCGAGTGAAGGCATGGATCAATGAAAATGCCTAAAATTGATATGTTAGGTGAGTATGGTGTTAGTGCAAGTTTTAATGTTGCTGACTTATGATGTAGGTGACGATTTGAGGACAAATCATTTTCAAGAGGGAGAGAATGGTGCAAACCGAGTTGCAACCCAAGGAACCATACATGCACAAGATCCGTTATCATTCTCAAGTGAGCCAATGACGAGGCTATGAGCCAAAATATTCAAAGAAGCACTCAATGGGCTAATGCAAATGCAATGGGCCAATGCTACGATGGGAGAGATACGCCCAAACATTCATCCAAGCCTAGTCCATGCCTTCTCTACATGTGGAGTGTGTGAACACATGCATGGCCATGCAAAAACTCATCCACCATAGTCAAAGAACTTGGAAGGCCTTGGTCAAAGCATTTGGAAGGCCTTGGTCAACAAGTCTTGGTCGGAAACATTTTTTTGGATATGCCAAAAATTCAATATAAATGAAAAAGAGTTTATTTACAGAGATCATAAATAAGAAAAAAGAGCAAATTTATCTATTTACAAAACTTACTACTGTTGGCCATCCTTTTGCCTCTTCGGCCATCCTGGCTTGTCACTGTCTTGTGTAATGTTTGTACTGCAACATTGATCAACCCCCTAGCTGCTCATGTGCTCATTAGGTAGTGGATGCTTGAAATGGTGTGTGTATGCTACTATGCTGGTACATGCCTCCCCAAGCTTCATGATTGTCAACTTATCAAATCCAAATCATGGTTTGGTACACAACTCAGCTTATGGTTCATAGGCATCAACTTATCAGTATTAAGGTAAGAGCATTTTCTTTTATGAAGAAAAAGTCATGACTGTCAACCTATTAATCTTAATTTTTGTTTGTAGATTGGTACATAGCTCAATTTGCCTCTTTAAGTCTATTGCATCCACCATTGTGATGAGTACCTGAGAGATCATTGGATAGCATGATTACTGGTAGTTCTTTGTATATACACAATGAATTCCATACATGCAGATGGATGTGGCAGCCAGTCTGACATAGAGTATGGGAATAGCCTGTCTGATCTGTTTGCTCTTAGCCAAGACCAAGTTGTCCTTCGGATTGTATGCACTATGTTTTGGATGTTTGGCTCAGTGCCAGTGTAGTGGTACCTATTTCTTGTCTTCCAAATTGTCTAGATCATGGATAGCCAAATGGAGATCCAAGCCTGTTTGTTTATGCCGGGTTGCTTCACAACAGAGTATGCTTATAATGTGGGTGCTTGTGTATTGCTGGTTAGGTCTACTTCCACTCTTGGCTGCAGCCATTTTTGTATGACCATCCATACCTGATCAGTTATCATGCAATCTTGAAATAAGTGTTCTACCGTCTCCTGACTGGAATGCCATAGTATACAACTGACATCCTGGCCACATGGGGTAACATGTTTGCTCTGTAGATTTGCCTTGGTAGGCACAATATTCTGGATTAGTTTTCAAACAAATATACTTATTTTGTTAGGGACAACCTATCCCATATGCTTTTAGAGGCCTCCACTTGTTGGTCTAAGAAGGCTGGTGGAGTTGCTGCTAAGAGCTGACTTTAGGCATCCTTAACTATATAGAGTCCGGATATGCTGCCTTCAAAGATATACTTATCTTTTTCTTGTTGCTGTGGCATTGCATCTTGCAGATTACATAGAAGATCAGTTAGTTCAGGTAATTCAGAATCACACGGGTTCCTCCTCCAGTTCCACAACCAAATCCATCTGCCTGAGTCAGATATGCTTATTATGTTGAGCATTTCTAAATAGCCTCAGGTAGTTGTGTAATAAGGAGGTGTTATGGTACCACTTGTCCATCCAAAATCTGACCCCTTCTCCACATCCTAGTTTGGTTTTGAGGTTGTGGGAGAACTAGTTTGTTTCTAAGTGTTTCCTATAGGTTAGTCGTTCATATAGAGGCATAAGCTCTACCATGCCTACTCCATGTCTATCTCCTGACCTGTTCAGAAGGTTTTCTTAGTTCTGTGATATCACCAATAGAGATAAGGCCATGAACTCCATATTTAGATCTCAGGATTTCAGAAGTTAAGGTCTGGTCACCATTTAAGACTTTTCACCCCACTTACCCAGCATAGCTCTATTGAATGCAGATAGACATCTTGCCCCAAGACCCCTTGTATCTATTGGTGGGGTGATCTTGCTCCAGGAAGTCCAACACATCTTCCTCTTGTCACTGGTGCTGCCCCAAAAAAATGATCTTTGCAGAGTGGTCAACTTCTTAATCACTAAGTTTGACTTTTTGAAGAAAGTGAAGTAGTGTGAAGGTAGTGTAGCTAGGACAGAATTGATCAAGGTCAATTTACTCAATGTAGGGAAGTCCATCTTGCACATCACATCCTGCAGATATGACCAATTCAGAGTGTCAAAGGCCTTCTCAAAATCCACCTAGAAGATTACAGTCTGCTTTTTTCAGTTTTTTCATCTCATCAGCAATCTCATTTGATATCAATACACTGTCAAGTAGCCTTCTGCCTTTGATGAAAGCCATCTGGTTAACCGAGATCACATCATCCATGACTATACTAATTCTATTTGCAACGACCTTAGCAATGATCTTTGGCATTGTACCTATCAATGTTATAGGTTTGAAGTCTTGTACTTCCATCAGAGACTCAATTCTTGGCTACCAAGGTTATGTTAGCTGCATTGCTCCTTTTAGCAACCTTGCAGTTCCTGTAGAAGTCCCTCATCATCTGGAAAATCTCAAACTTCAAAAGGTAGAGGAAGTGTTTAATAAACTTGAAGTCAGAGGCGGATGGAGGGGGAGCCCGGCCACCCCCACCCCTATAAGCTTTATTTTATAAAAAAAAAATTATATATAGAGATATTATTTTATAAGATTATATATAATTTTTCTAATTATAAAAATTAATTTTATAGTATATTAAATAAATATAATTAAAGTAAATTTTGTAATTAATTATTTTTTATAGATATTAATTGCTGAGCAGATAAAATATTTTGTTATCTATACCCACTTAGCCAAAAAAATGCATCGCCAGCTTACAAAAATTTTTTTTACCTGTAAATTTTTTTTATACTCTCACAAAAAAAATTTAGCCCCCCCTAAAAAGAATTTCTAGATCCGCCCTTGCTTGAAGTTAAGCCCATCCGGGCCTGGAATTTTGTTGCTCCCACATCCATTGATAGCTTCAAGTATTTCCAGTTCTGTGAAGGAGCCATAAGTTCTTGCTTTGAGCTATTAGCTAGGGTCTTGAAACTCATATTATATATTTTGGATCTCTTCCACTGATTCAGTAAATTTGTCTACAAAGTATCTTTTGAAACATTCCTTCACTAGCTCAGTATCTTCAATCCATGTTGTTCTATCTTCCATTGATCATGTTTTTTCTCCTGTTCTTGTTTATACATCTACGGAAGTAGTCAGTGTTTGCATCACCCTACTGGATCCAAGTGATGCGTGATTTTTGGTAGAACAAACTATCCAGGTTCTTGGAAACATTAGCCAACTTATTTTCCAGAGTAAGCAAGGTCTGTTGGTCTATCTACACTTAGTGCTAGTGGTGTCCTGTTTTGCCCTCATTTCTATTTTCTCAAGCTATTAAGTAGTTCTTTGACGGCAGACATCAAATCTCTAGGTGCTATTTTGTTCCATATCCTAATGCCTGGTCTAACAGCTTTAATTTTCTCCTTGATCCTCTGACTAACATATCTAGTTGTTCCAATGTTGATCAAGAGGTTTTCCATTAACTTAATGTATTCTTTATCCATCAACCACCCATCCGGTACCTTCAATGGTTTAGGTCCCCAATCTTGGACTCTTGAGCTTAGGCTTACCGGGCAGTGATCAGAGTCATTCTTGTTAAGTCCTATTTTGATCCAGGTAATGTCCTGACAGAAACCTATCAAGGAGACTAATTGCTTTCAATGAGTTTTTCTTTTTGGTAAGCCAAATTTGAAATTTCATTAAAATAAAATAAATATTTACAAAAAATGTTCTTGGCAAAGGAAAAAAAATAAGCTATTGGGGCTACATCCATCCCCTCATTAGGTATATTGATTTTACATCAGTGATCTCGTTCCTCCACCACTGAGCAGGTCGCCCATACTTAATATTTTTTTGTTTGCCCATGATCATAACTGTCAACTTATCATCTTATGGATGGTACACAACTTACTTATGACTTTTAGATATGAGCAACAGGAGTATTTACTGTCAACTTATCAATCCTATGGATTGGTACACATCTCAGCCTACGTGCTTGAAAACTTTCGGAGATTGAGAGTGATGTAAAAACTCTATACCATGTGTCAGTAAGCAAGGATGAAACTTCCTTGTGCAGTATGGGTATTTATGACGCCAATTTTTTGGTTCAAATGTCACATGTCTGTTATGCCATGGGTATCAAATTTCTCGTAGTGAGGCTGAGCACCTTGGTGGTCTTTTGTACCTACCTATACCGCACATACGTGGAAAGGATAAGAATTGTACCATATTGGCATGATAGGGTACCATCCATAAACAATAAACATTTTAATCCCTCCCATTACCAATGAAAACCTGACAAATTTCTTATTATCAATGATGCTCATGATGAGAGTACCCAAATTCCTTAGCTTGTAGCCTCACTCCTCGTTGGCCTATCAACACAATTATCAATTAATGAAAGAGATTCAATGTAATCAATACTCTGTGGTCTTCTTTTCTAGCAGCAACAACTTTCACTCCTTCGTGCATCGAACAACATTGGTTTATTTCTAAACCCCTTCTTAATCCCTCTCTGTTCCTTTGGTCAGCTCATTCTTTTGTTGATTTTGCATTTTCAAACACATTCTCTTCATGGCAAATCATCTTACTGCTCCATGTTTGTGCTAGAGCTTTAGTAAAAAATACAGG
>JAOWBN010027580.1:0-10411 GCA_028565015.1 Pinguicula moranensis
CTTTATTATTCTTCAACTCTTCCACCAATAGTTGGTATTTATTCTGAATTATTAAGAATGCTGCTTTTATTTAAAGATATATAATTATACATTTTTTTTTATAACTAACGGTTTGTGTTAATAACTCTCATCTAAAATAACAACAATTTGTTTAAATTTTTATTTAAATGGCCTTCCATTCTCCGTGTTGCATTTCGTTTGAAAACATAGTTAAACATTTAAAGTGCAACATTGTATCTTTATCTAACATAAATATTGCTCATTTTGAACGTATCATTCAATTGAATTATGCTTTGATAGTTTTCCTCATCTAAAAGTGATTATTTCATATTTTTCAAGAACAAAGGCTTTTGACTTTTATTCGTACCCGTCTTAATTTTTTTATTTGGTTTTCGTGAAATGTAACTGGTTTCATTTGCGTATCAATATAATAACAGTTAATTATGTCGCATTGTTACACAAAACTCGTATTTTTTCAAGAAACAAATCAATTTACTTTATCATTTTTCTTCTTTCAGCTAAAAGTTGGTATTCATTCTCAATTGTTTGGATACGGCTTTTATTTGAACATCTATATTTATACCTTATTTTCAAAAACTAAAGTTGTGCCTAGGTAACTATCCTCTAAAAGAACAACGTATTTGCTTCAGTTTGGATTCAAATGGAATACCTATTCAAAATATCACTTTATGTGTTACAACATAATTAAACCTTTAAAGTTTAATATTTTTTTTGGTAAAGCCAAATTTATATATACAAACATATTTACATAAATGAACAAACAAAAGCAAGCTCTCGGCTAGACAACAATGAGTTGACATCTCAGTGACCCTACATTCCCGTAACTTGGCGAACTCCTTGCACAGATATAACTTTCTGGAAGGCTAGCCACTATTTAATAATCCCCTTATGTAGTGGACACTGTGGTGAAGGTGAATACCATTTACATGAAACTTCAAAATAATCACATCATGTATTCCAGCTCACGGCTTGTAAATCTATGATAAAATGGCACCACTTTCACATTTAATCTTGCTTTCATGCTTGGGGCATTTAATTATCATGTTGGCAAATGATCTTGATCAACCACACAATGAGACATTGGTACCACTTTCACGCATCTATATGGTGCCTGTTATTGCTGCTGGACCGACCAAAACTCCATCATCTAACCTGTACCTATTTGAGACAGCAAAGCAATTAGATGAACTAGACAAGAAGCCTCCAAGGTAAGAGATACTCCCTAATCCCCGAAATTTGGCAGCTATGAGCAATTAGCCAGTTACATCCGTGATACTTCAAGCCAAGGCCTAGTGTAACCATATCAAAGCCACCCGTGACATGCAGTACCCCAAGGTGACATCCACAGACCACAAGCTGTCATCCTTCAGTCCTTCAACCCAAACTCCTTAGCCCATCTATCCTATACCGAATTGAAAGCAGAGCAGTAGAGAAGGAATAATCGACATTTGACAAATGAAAACACTGCAGCTACCAGTAATACAACTTAACATCCCAATTTACCAAGAATCAAAATTGTAAGAAGACCTGTGGGTTGAGTAGCCAGTCTGAGAAACTATAATGGAATGAAATTCTAGAGGCCCTTAGCCACATCCAAACATTTCTATGAATTAATTGGATGAGAAGAACAATGTTAGGTTGTGTAGATGAAAAATGAGCTTTGTTTCTTACCTTCCACAGGATCCAAATCATGGCTGTCCAGATAGTGTTCCATGCAGGAACATTTACCCCTTCAGGAACCATTACAGAGTGATCCAAAAAGTTGAGAGAGGGTGATCCGCCACCTGTTGTTGGCGGAGGGGATATAGATAAACAGGAAGCTAATTGTAGTCTCACTTCCAAGACAGTAGGGCAAGTCTCAAACAAATTTACCAAGGTCTCATCCATATCACGGCACACAGGACAATAAATTTCCATGTCAGAGGGAATCATTCCTCTATTTCTTAAAAATTCTTTAGTGGGCACAGAATCTTGGATAAGTTTCCATACAAAAATGCAGATTTTTTTGGGGGAATAGCAACACCATATAATCTTTGAAAGTGCTATATGCGAAGCTGAAAATAAAAAATTCGTACCTGAGGAGATGAATTTATAGGCCTCATTGGCAGTGTAAGTTCCCTTCGCAGAGCATTTGAAAATATATCTGTCAGGGAAAGAAGCATGAGGTGTGATGCCCTAGAGATCTCGCACGAGATTACATAAGTCAGCTTGCTCAGATGTTCTTAATGGTCGTCGCCATCTCCACTTCCAGGTCCAAACATCATTGATCCAGTCACATGCATCCGCTAGTTGGATATCTCTGCTAGTTTCAATTCTGAAAAGTCTACGAAAAGATATAGATAGTGACTGATTGTTAAGCCAACTATCAGTCCAGAGTCTGATTTGTGTTCCATCTCCCACTTTCATGGACAAAATATCAGAGAACCAGGGTTGGGACATATTCCGCTGAATGTTTTTCATCCAATCAGACATATACGCTCTACCTCTAGGCCTTCCCATCCCATTGGTATGAGCTGGAAAATTAAGTGGTCTGTTCCCAACTACAGAAAAGGTAGAGCCACCATACTTGGCCCTCAATATATCAGCCACAGGAGAAGGGACATCATTTAGAATCATCATTCCCCACTTACCTAGCAGTGAAGAATTGACAGAGGTTAAGCACCTGACTCCCAGACCTCCATGAGAGACTTCAGTGCTGATTTTTTTCCAAGAAACCCAACACATACTCTTGCTGTCCAATGATCTGCCCCAGAAGAATTTCCGTTGCATTGCAGTCAGCTTCCTGATGAGAGATCTAGGTGCTTCAAAACACGAGAAGTAATGAGATGGAAGAGCTGTAATGACAGCATTCAGCAGTGTAAGTTTTCCCCCATAAGAGATGAATTTATGTTCCCATTTTGAAAGTGCTCTGCTGAACTTATCAATCACTGGTTGCCAAGAATTAAGGTTTCTCATGTTTGCTCCGACTGGAAGGCCCAAATATGAGAAAGGAATCGTTGCAGATTGGCAATTTAAATACGCAGACATCTCCTCCAAAGTAAAAACAGGCACATTGATACCTATTAGCTTGCTTTTACTGAAGTTGATCTTGAGCCCTGAAACTAATTTGAAATTGAGGAGGATTGCTTTGAATGCCACAACTGACTTCCATTCAGCCTGCCCAAAGATTAGAGTGTCATCAGCATATTGGAGAAGAGAAGCAGGAAAACCTCCCCTGCCAATGCTCAGCCCAGAGAAAATGTTTATGTTGATGGCTCTACGGATCATTGCAGCTAGTCCCTCACCAGCAAGCAGGAAGAGGAGTGGGGAGAGAGGATCACCTTGTCGGATTCCACATGTGGGGAAGAACTCCGAAGTTGGGCAATCATTCAACAAGACTAAAGTCGAGGCAGATTCCAGCAACCCCCTAACCCACATTATCCAGCATGTAGGAAAATTCATAGAACTCTTGATCTGAAGCAAGTATTCCCAATTTAAAGTATCAAACGCCTTCTCGAAATCAACCTTGAAGATGAGAGCCCTCTTCTTCAGCTTCTTGACCTCATCTATAATTTCATTTGCTACAACAAAGCTGTCAATTAGTCTCCTTCCTTTGAGGAAAGCTATTTGATTGTTGCTGATCAGACCTTGAATTACTCTACCTAATCGAGTTGCTAGCACTTTAGAGATCAACTTTGGTATAGAACCAATCAGAGATATTGGTCTAAAGTCCTTAACTTGAAGAGGGTTTGCAGTCTTTGCTAATAATGAGATATGAGATGCATTAGAGACTCTTACCAATTTACCGGATCTATAAAACTCCAGGAACAGCTGCAGGATATCCGATTTGAGGATGTGGATGAAATGCTTAATAAAGCTGAAATTTAGGCCGTCTGGACCTGGACTTTTTTGGCCACCACAATCAGAAACTACGGACAAAATTTCGGTTTCAGTAAAAGGCAGTTGCAGGAGCTCTTTTTGAAACTGATCAAGGGGACTCAGAGCTAGACTAAACTGTGGTCCGATGGCCATTTTTTTAGAGAATCTATCCTTGAATTGCCGATAGAAACAATCTTTGATTAGTGTAGGATCCTCCAACCAGGTTGAACCATCCAAAATACCAAGAATCCTGTTCTGCAATCTACTGGATTTCAAGCTGTTATGAAAGAATGCTGTATTTTCATCCCCTTGTTTAAGCCATTGCAATCTGGATTTTTGATACAATGAGTTGTTTATCTTTGTAGAAACACTGTCAAGCTTTGAGTGAAGATCAGCCAAGCATGCCAGATTAATGCTGCCGGATGAGGCTTCAGCAGCCAACTCAATTGCATTGATACTCTGTTGAAGTTTCGATTTCTCAGCAGCTAGATGAACATGAGAATTATTATTCCACACTCGAATTCCCTCTCGCAACATCTTTATCTTTTTCATAATGATGAAACTCCAATAACCAGCAGGATAAGTAGTAGTCCAGAAGCTATGGACCAGTTCATTATAACTATTGTCCAACAACCAAACGTCCATGACTTTGAAAGGAATAGGACCCCAGTTGTAATGCTTTGATGATAAGCTAACCAGACAATGATCAGAGCCTATCTTATCCAGTGCACTCTGCAGCCACGTTTCACCATTATCCATCCATTTTTCATTAACCAGAAACCTGTCAAGTCGACTCATTGCTTGACATGACTTGAGAGACCATGTAAATTTCCTGCGTTCCAGCTTTAAGTCATAGAGACAAGTTGCAGATGAAGTTTTGAAAAAGTGAAATCTCTTGCAGAATATTATTTTTTGCGACCCCCTTCCTTTCCTTAGGAGGAAGGACTACGTTGAAATCCCCAAATACACATACTTTGTCGTTTTTGAAGGGCATCAGAAAATCAGTTATATGTTGCCACTGATCTTGCTTCATAGACAAATCGCCAGGACCATAGACATTGAATAGGTGAGATTGGGTGTTGTCACCTTCCCACACTCCAGTAATTCCCAAGAATCCATCCCCACCTACAAATGACGTTCTTTTAAATTTATTCCTATTCCACAAACACAAGAGACCACCTGACGAACCGGTAGATCCTGCATAGCACCAATCAAATTCTAGATAAAACCATAAGTATGTACATAAACTGTTGTCAATGACTGTTAACTTCGTTTCTTGTAAACCAATGAAATCAACCTTCTCTTTCCAAATCAAATCTTTAACTTGATTTTTTCTCTCAGTGCTCCCTAGCCCCCGAACATTTATGGTGATGATTTTCATTGCTCAAGGTGAACTTCTGACCTGCTGAAGGAGGTAGTTGACACCTCTTGATAGGCTTTTGACAACTCCTGTAATCTAACGTGAAACTCTCCCTTATGATCACCATAAAGAATACCGAGCTGCGAACCAATATCCATTATTCTATCCACCTCCTTATTGGGCAGAGGGCTCAATTTATATTGACGGTCTGGAGGTGTTGGCAATGGTGGACAAACAGAGGAGTTGGCTCCTAATTTACGTATCCAGTCATCTAGGATAGTTAAGCCCTTAATCCTTTCGGGATCAGAGTCCTTCTTGGTTTGGCTTCTTGTTTTTGCACGACCTTTACATATCAAAGAATTGGCCACTCTCGGATTTTTTCTTCTTGAAGGAAGTATAACCCCTGCTGAGTTATGGTAGAGTGGAGGAAAATCCTTCATATTCCCAGAGTTACCATTCAGTCTCACCTCACAGGGACTAGAGGACAATGCAACTGGAGAATTTAACCGCAAGGCAGGGGAGGGCATGTCCACCAGAATGGGAACGAAATTGTCAGAGGAAGCAGCCGCCAGGGATCCAGATTTATCTTTCCCAGAGTGTCCTATGTCGAGCACAGATTCTGTATCATTGTTGAGATAAGAAGGAATGGTCTTATGTGGAGTAGGCAACATCCTGCATTCCTCTTCATTCAGAGCACTCTTCTGAGTTAGAGACAGCGGCCACCAACCTAGCTTAGGAGGAATTCATTGCACAGACCCATCCTTCAACCTGGGTGAGCTTGTACATGCTGGTTTAGATGCAGCATGAAACTGATCAAGGGGCTCCAGAGTGTTGGGTAAGCAATTGTTTTCCATTTCACCGGAGCAATTTCTATCAACGCTGTCACTAGAAAGCCGTGCTGAGATACTTGTGTTCAGGTAAGAGTCATCATCCTACAAGTCATCACACAAAACTAGATAATCCGTGACATACTCAATTATGCGGAGTAAGGTAGGTGTTTCATTGACATTCACCTGTAGACATTGATCAATTTTACTGTCCAGGGGAACACGGATGGAAATATTTGCAGCCTCTAAATCCATTTTAGCCAGAGTAGAATTATCAATACTAATGCAGGTACCGAGCTTGTTTCCAATAGCCGTCAGATTAGCAAGAGATCACGCATTAAAGGGGAGACCATAGATGCGCAACCTACACAATCTAGTACAGTCTAACTGTTGTGTAGTCCAACGAGATATGTCCTTTACCCAACATCCTAACCAATCCTTATCATTTGACAAAAAATTGCTTAGATCCAAAGGTTCCTCTTCCCAAATTAACACCTTGCTAGGACCCACTGGACTTACCACAATGTTTAAATAATCGGCCGACTTAAGGGCTTTCTGAAGCACACAGCAACCTTGAGGGTGATGAAGGGTAGCCAAAAAACTTTGACTGAGCTAGGAGTTTGACTCGTTAGATGACAGTAGACAAAGTTCACACGATGGAGGGAGAGTCTTAATTCCTGAATTTTCACCCTTATACGCAGTACCCACAACAGGCGCCTTGGGAAGTAGAGTGCTTGTGCGCTTGCTTATGTTTGGGTATTTTGAAAATCGAGCAAGGTTGGCCTGGAGTCGATAGGACCCCATCCAAGTGTTGTTCAACTTGAACAACAGAAGGTCAGCATCCTCTACTCCAGCAAAATACACAAACCCAAAATGAAGTCCCCTGTTACTGAGCTTTGGTGCTATAGTCAGTTTCTCAATCTTACCTTGGTTTTTTAGTGCACTAAACAGCCTGTCTCTATCACATCCTATCGGAAAGTTGGTGAGGTAAAATCTTTTTACTCACGGCGGATGCTCAAAATCTGAGTGGCTGGGTGAGTATATTCTGGGACCTAGTCTGTTGAACACAGATCTATCATTCAGAGAGGGATAAGAAGCGTGCTAATTTCTATACATCTGGGAGTCGACTACCAGTGCCTTACCAGCTTTTATCTCGGCCCTCTTCATCAACCTGAGCTGGCGAGGAGGGATATTCCAGGCAGACATAACTAGAAGCAGAAAGGGAACAGTGAATCACTTGGAAACCAAAATTGGAACAAAAAGGCTTGACGCTACCCAGGCGCGAGAGGCGTCCCCGGGGAGGAGAGGGAGGAACAAAGATGTTGGGTTCAGTCAAAGAGTGATTGAACATGCACAAGGGCTACGGCAAGAAGGAGCGGGAAAAGAGAATGGCCAGAAATCTCCATGGACAAAGAGAAAGTCACTGTAGCAAAACGAATATTTGCTACAATGCTATAGTCAGTTCAAAAATTAGAGCAGTGATTTTTATTGTAAGCATGAGATGTTTGCTTGATGACAAGCAAAGATTTAAGTTTAGGGATATTTGATAAGATGGTTTTATACCAACTTAATAGTGACAATTTTGGCTTAAATCTGCTTATTTTCAATGGGATAGCATGCCTTTTGCGTCATTTTCTCGTTCTTTGATAGGAGTTGATAATATTATGCATAATATCCAGAAATGAATAACAAAGGCTCTACAATCGGAGGTTTTGGACCCAAAGACTCTACTCGCAGCCCAGTTATCACTATTATGCAGGGGGGAATCTACAAAACCCTAAGTGCACCAAATATTCTGGGCAGACTATCTTACCCCTCGTTTTGGCTCCAAGCTTCCGATGGAAGCTACCCATTGCGATATAAGACATTTGGTGTGACAAGAAGTCACATCGCATAGTATCCCATCGTGATTCTGGTTCGCGAAGCAAGGGTTGGGGGATATCATTTTGGAGAGTAACATTTTGAAAGGGATTTTAGGAGTTGTTATTTGCTTAGTTTCCTGTCGACCTTTTAGTTATGCATTTTTCTGTTGCCTTTGCCTTAAGCATGGGCTAAGCACTCTCGTCTAGGGCGTGATGTAACTCTTTATGAGCTCGGGAGATTAGTTTAATGTTTAGCTCGTTATAATGTTAACACGATTGTTTGGTTTTGTTGATCTTCCATCATAATTTGCTTGTGTTTGGCCAACATCTATTAATTTACTACGTATAGTGAGGGGCCGAGAGACACAAATTATGCTAGGCACATTAAAAGCAACAATAATCATTATAGCATGAGAATGTCTATGGGGTTATTGCCACCGCGTGAGGATTACGTAAATGTAAAGTCTTTGGTGTATTAAAGGGTGACATTCGAGAGGTGCACACTTATATACCGTAGAGGGATGCTTATTCTCGAGAGAGATTCGCATATAGAGAAGGAGAATCCAATAGACAACTAGTTAACAAAGTAATAAGATAGACTGACAATAACACCTGCCAAGACCCTCAAGTGGTGAAGTCACTATCCCTAGATACCCGTACTCAAGAACTCTTCCCATTACTTTGAGTGCTCATGATTCTTATACATCTGTTAGCCGTTGTTATTATTTTGTTCTCTCCATAGATTAGTAGACAACTCTTGAACTAATTTGTCCGAATTGCATAAAACTTGCTAATTTTGGTGTTTGTCAACTACAATCCTTGTTGTACGACACTTGTCTCATCACTCTATTGCTTGTTCGACTTGTGCACTTGCAATTACGGCAACAATGGCCAAATGATGATTTTTACTGGCATTATAGTCCATAAGTGGTCTGAAGGCATACTATCCATATTGAACTCCACTATGTTTCAAATTGAGTCATGTTGGGCAGAACCAGGTTACTTGGCGATCATCAGCAATAGTGTGCATAGTGAACATATACTCTCCATGTCAACGCTCAGGCAAACGAACCTTATGGAATAATCTATCGACCATCCTATTAAATGGTCTAGCATATCTATGGTGTTTGGCAGGTGACTACAAAGTGTTCGATATGCTGATGAGAGACTTACTTGCAACCCTTCATGCTACCGAGAAATGCTGAATTTTAATCTATTTATTGTAAATGATGATGGGCTAGTCGACTTACCACTCCTCACCAAGAAGTTCACATGGTTAGTTGATAATGGTAAAAAAATAAAAATAATTGACAGGTTTCTGCTATCAGCAAGTTGGCTCAATCAATGGCCAGAGCTAAAGCAAATTGCCTTTAATCGTACAATGGCCGACCATCACCCCCTTATTACTCAAAGATGATTCGATGAGCTAGGGGCCTAAATTATTTAAAATATTGGATGTATGGAACTTTGATCCAAATTTCGCGAGCTTTGTATTGACAAGTTGGAATGATACACTGTACACTAGCAGTCGCCAGTCAGAGGTGATTCTACATGAAAAACTCCAACATCTATACATGGATGATGAAATCTATAAAAAGAGAGCAGCTTGGGCAGAGCTGTAGAAACAAATTAATAGAAAGGAGACAATCATGCACCACAAATCCCACTCCAGGGGGATTCGAGATGGTGATTGAAATTCCAGGTACTATCATGCCAGGATAGCAAATAATCGACGGTGGAACGGAATAAATGAGACTGTCATTAACAGAAGATGGACAAAAGAGGTTGTTGAGATAAAAATAAAAAAAATAAAAGGAATTTTTTTTATCACTTTCAAAACCACTTTTTTGGCAGACTCTTGGGTGCGCCAACAATGGATAAATTGGGTAAAGACTTTGTTTGGTGAATAAAACTCTTTCTTGAAAACCCCTTTCACAGAAAATGATATTCAAGTCACTTGTCGAGTTGTTCCGATTCCAAGAGCACTGGCCCTCAAACTTATAATTTCAATTTTATATAGGTGTAAGAAAAACGTGTCCAACAGTGTTCAAATAGTAATCAACTATTTAAAATTTATTTTTCAAATGAGGAATGTGCATAAAATGTTTATATATTAAATAAAAAAATATTTTAATTGTAAAATGGAAAACAACACTTGTTACTGAATATATTGAATTGATACAAACTCATACATTTTATCGATACTTATTGGAAGAGAAGAGGTTTGGTATACCTAACTCTGAGTTTGGTGTACCTAACTCTGAGTTTGGTGTACCTAACCCAACACTCCCCCTCAAGATGGCGAAAGATATCAACTAAGCCCATCTTGTTACAAAATCTTTCAAGATCTATGGGACTAAAACATTTAGTCAACACATCAGCAACTTGTTCTTTGGTGACAATGTTACTTAGTTCCAACAACCTGCTATTTAATTTTTCTTTGATGAAGAACCTATCAATCTCCACATGCTTGGTTCTATCAT
>JAOWBN010027591.1:0-10411 GCA_028565015.1 Pinguicula moranensis
ATATTGCATTATATTACTTGTAATATTCGCCGAGGACATTCAATAAATTGAATAAAGGCTACAAGGGCTGCCGATTCCGAAGCACAACATGGATTAAGGAGATTATACATCTCTCGAACCACGGGCATTATATATTGTCCCCTTACTGCTTTCGTTAAATTCTGCATATATATTATATTATATTATTAATTATATACTATCAAATTGACTAACTATATACTCTATCAGATCCGGCACAACGAATCCTAAAATTTGGCAACCAATGTTCTAGTGGTCTGTGATACGCAAATCCATTTTATATACGTACTTGCCGGCTGGGAAGGCTCAACAGTTAATAGCCGTGTACTACGTGATACTCTTACAAGGCAAAATGGTCTTAGTGTTCAAAATGGTATGAGTTGAATAGCTTTTTAGCATTATTTACGATTACCTTTGAATATTTATTTGGATTTTTTATTGCAGGAACGTACTACCTGTGTGACAACGGCTACATGAACTGTAATGGTTTCGTCACACCTTACAGAAAAACAAGATACCATCTACAGGAGTGCGGTGATGCAAATAGAAGATCGAAAAACTACAAGGAGTTATTCAACCTTTGCCACTCTTTAGCTCGGAATGTGATTGAACGTGCATTCGCATTATGAAGAAGTGATTCGCTATTCTTCGAAGTCGTGCTTACGACCATATCAACACGCAGTCTGACATTGTGCTAGCATGTGCCTTGATACACAACTTCATCATCCAAGTCACACCCTCGGATCCCTTGTTGGAGCAATCAATTTCCCCAATTGTGGATGATCATAATCCGGACGTGACACTAATAGATGAAAACATTCAGTCTGTCAACGCGTCTTCGGGGTGGAATCAATTTACGGATAATTTAGTCCTAAACCTATGGGATACATACAGAGGATCAATTTAGAGATGATTTGTTGTGACCTGGTCATACTTAATTTCAGACTTCTCTACTTTTTGCTTATGCACTCGGCCTATGTTTGTGTAATATGTACCTGTTCATCTATAAAACATGCTCAATTTGTTTACGCTTTGATTTATTTACATTGCATAAATTGGTTATCAGTGAAAGAAACATATGCTACGTGCTCTAACACTCTTCATGTGGTTTCTATGTGTACTAACTTGTAGGGTCATAAGCATGGACGCAACAAGCCATGAGGTGAAAGAGATGAGGTCACATCCGAGCACAGGGTTGAAGAATCAGAGTTACCTGCTACGAGGAATAGGGGTGCTGCCACAACACCTTTTAAATGGCCAGGATCTAAGGCTGCAGAAATTAGAAAAAAATCAAGGTTGAGACGCCGCCTGAGTCCATTAATAGCAAGAAAGTGTATATGACTCCTGATGAAGAGAGGAGTCTGCTGTAGCCTTTGAAGGAGCTCACGCTTGAAGGTTGGAAAGCGGGGCAAGGTTGGAAGCGTGGAACACACCATAAAGCCGTAGCGAAGGTGAGAGCATCAGTTGAAGGCAGCACAATAACTGCAAAGAATGTAGAAAACAAGATGCACAACTAGGGAAAGTAATACATGTTGCTGCATGATTTTTTAAAGCTAAGTGGCATGGTGATTGATCAAGAGACGCATGCTATTATCGTGGACTCTGCTGATATTTGGGACGAGTACGGACGGGTAAGTATAAATTTAACTCCTAACGCCGCAACTAATTTGTGTTGTAACTGTAGTTATAATGACTCACCCATTTGTGTTGTCTGTCCAGGCTAATAACAAGTACTCATCGCTTAGGGGCAAGACATTCCCCTATTACGACTTTTGGTACGAACTTTTTGGACAATACCGTGCCACAGGTTCAGGGTCAAGAGACCATGTCGCAGCTGAAAGAGAATCTACTCCAACACCGTCCACGTACTACGAGCTCATTGATGATTATGAGGAAGGCATAGACGATTCAGCCGAGCCAAAGGAGTCTGGTGTGGAGGAGAAAGTTTCGCCCGTTATAGATGGTTCCGCAAGCAAAAGCCGAGGAAAGAGCAAGAAGACACTTCCAACTAGCTAGTCAAGTCTAACCTACAAGGCCGGTGAAACTCTATCTAATTTGGACATTGTTTTCAGGCGCGCAGAGCGTGTCTTTACAAATCAGGAGCAGACTTTCAAGGATGACTCAAAGATGAAAAAGACTGCGAGGTTGAGTAAGGACTTGCAAGAGCATGCGGACCTTACTTTGGTGGAGAGGTTGAGGCTTATAGACCACTTCGTTGCATATGAGGGGTACTATTACTATTGGACCACTATGAATGCCGAGGAACGTGCTGAGTTCATCAATGTCTTCAATGAAGGTAAACTTGAGTAAGTTTGATAGAAGTTGTGGGCTCAATTGGTGTAAGATGTTGTATTCGTACAGTTTGTGTTACTTGAATTAGGAAGCATTTGACGCAGTGCGTTGGCTATTTTGTTTGGATTGAACTGATGTTTTGGAAAGTTTTGTTTTTTTCACCTTTGGCATCAGATTGCTGTTATGATCGGTAATGTGGCTTGTTCTGTAATCAGTTCTCAGGATATTAGTTAAAAGGCAGGTGTCTTGTGCTATTCCTAATTTTTGTTGTTGCCTTAATTGTTTTTAGTACTGATATTTGACATTGTCACCACAGTATCAGTAGGGTCAATGCAGTTTTGTTTGCCAACAGAGTCTTTCTTCTTGGAATGATAACTATTGATTGCGGACGCTCATGATAAAAAACAAAAACAAATGCCTTACGTTAGTTGATTATTGATTATAGCCAAGCTGTTCATACATTATAAGAACAATTCAGAGAGGACCAATCAATCACGAACTAATACATAGACGTCACATCTAAAATAGAAAATCGCCAATTAAAGCAATTGTAATTTGTTTTGAGCCAATGTTTGCAGTTGGACCATCAGGAAACCAAGCTCATGCATAAGAAAGAACTGCTAGGAGCAAATAGGAAAAAAAAAAAAGCAATCCAGATTCTGATATGCATACAGTTATGATAAATGCCAATCAATCCTCTTTCATAGATAACATTCATCACAATGCCTTAGGAGTAATGCATGACTCCAGTTTCTAATAGCTTGTAGAAACTAGTCTGAGAGAAGACATTATTGTTAGCATTGGTAAATAATCTACAAGGCACAGTTGCTACTAACTACACCAGTAGAAACTAGTCTGTGAGCACAATACTAGGCAAAGTTATTCAAGCAAGACTTGCACGGTTTTTCAATGGAAGTTCAATGCGAAGGTGGTTTGGCACTTTGTTACAGAAAGGTTCAAGAGAATTTCCTATGCGAGCCACCCTACTTTCACAAAGAACTTCATCAAGTAAATCTGTTAATTTTCACAATCTTAACCAATGCTGTATAACATTCCTTAGCACTAGCATATTGTCTATTCCTGCTGATAAATTAAAACCAAATCTCCAAAAGCACTTACATAACAATTTTGTATACATAAAAGAGGAATTTAGTAGCATTCTACAATCAGATCGAAATACAATTAGGTTCCATCGCAAAAGGCTATATGCTAGATGAACAACATAAAAATCCTCAGAAAGCGCGCACGAATAATAGCAGAAGCCATTCAATAATCACAAAATCGGGCAACCAAAGAAAATTAAGATCAACATGAAGCAAGAAATCAGAATCTTGACGACAAGAGAATGCGTAGCAACATCAGGGAATTAAATTCAATTGGGAGAATTCCTTTATCCTAATCCTGCAAACAACAAAATATCATATAAACATAATGTCTAATTTCACAATTTACATGAAATACTCGTGGGTGATGCAAGAGGCTGAACTTGTAGCAGGATAAACTTGGTGGAACACATTCAGAATTGGGTCTTCTCCATCGATGATAATTGGATCTTCTGCAACATCTCCGCTCCAACGGTCAGTGGGTGTAGGTGGTTCAATAGTGGTCGGATTCATGTGACTTGACAGCATGAACACTTGATTTGTACGCTCATGCATACATCCGCAACGAGAAACTGGTAGGTAGCTTCACCATGGGGTGACGAACGACGACTGGCAGGTGCGGGCGAGAGCAGAGATTTCCGACGGGATCGACCATGAATTTGGTATGACAGAAGTCACAAGCTCGACTGGCATCTAGGGTTTCACAATTGGAATTTGATCGAAGGGCTTAATAGTAATAGCACCATTGATTTGTTAACCGACCCATACTTGTCCCTTGGATGGCCGTGGGTAGCAAACAACCTACACTGCAAAAACCTACAAAACCCTGCCCATTCGTTATCCATGAAACTAGGGGTGAGCAAAATTACTGGCGGTAAACGGTTTTACCGTTTACCATCGGAAGCCGTTACCGTATTACCGTAAGTTAACGGTATTTTGATAATACGAAATGGTAACGATTTTAATATTACATTACCGTTACAAAATGGTACGGTAACGATTTTTACCATTATTAAAATAGTAAAAACCGTTTACCATTTTTTGTTTATAAAAAATTTCTTATTCCGTTATTCTTTTAGATAAAACAATGAAAACTTTTCGAAAACTTTTCATTATTGTCTTTAACGTCTTTTTGTGTTTAACGTGAGAACGTCTTTCTCTTAGGGACTAGGTTCACTGTTCATTGAACAAAAATTGAACTTGTTTAAGTTGTTCGTTGCTTGATACTTGATGTGGTAATGTTGAATTGTTGGTACTTATTTATGATGTTTATTGTTTGATCATATTTTATCATATTTGTACAGACTACGGTGTTACAGATTTTTTAAAATTAATTATAAATAAAATAACAAATTATTTTTTAAATAAAAGAATAATACAATAAAATTTAAATAATCTTTAATGCTCTTTGAACGAATAAGAAAAAATGTATATAAATTGTTATCATAATTCATATTAGAAATATTAAAAAAATAAAATAAAATAAAATAATGGCGGTAACGGTAAAATATCGTTATCGTACCATTTACCGCAATACTGTAACAGTACGGTTTTCCGGTATTTCGGTATGGTAACGGTAATGAAAAACCATTACCGTTAAAAAAATAGTACGATAACGGTAATGGTCATTATCGTTACCGTTTTCTCAACCCTACATGAAACCAATTACCAAATGGTGGATTACAAGAAATTCACCGTCCAAACCCCACAGTTGTTCGCGAAGCGGGATAACTATAATCCGACTACCAAACGCAGCCTTAGAGTTTTATGTCAATTTTGGGTAATCGAAAATACCCTATACCATCCCCATTATCTGAATTCTCAAAAAATTTGGGTATTGGGATAATACGAATGGTATTAGACAGAAAATATGTCCCGATTTCTTAAGGGGACGGGTCCGGTAGCGAAGGAAGAGAAATCAGCGGTGGGAGGAATAGTACCATGTTGCACGGGTGCAGTCTATATTCAGCGGAGAGGGAGGACAAACCAGAGCCTGAGGCGGCGTTGGTGGAGGCGAGGTTGAGACCCGCGCCAGAGCCGAATGCAGGTTCGATCGGTGCGAATACAACTTAGATGAATCTGACGAGGAGTCCGATTTGGTTGAATAAATATGGGCCGGATTCGTTTGAGAAGATTGAACGTCTTGATACAGTAATTCATCCTTTGGCTTTTGCCTCTCTTCTTTATAGGACTTTCTGATTGCTCCGGTGAGTTTTCCTGTAAGTCGATCTCTCTTTGATTCATCTTAGCTAGTAAAACCTACCGTTGCATACCTGCTATTCATAGTTGCTGCTATGTTGTTGCATTTTTATCCTTGTGTGCCTGCCAAGGCATCCAATAATTTGACTTTGCATACTATTCTACCCCATAACTTTTACATTTTGAGGAAACCATTTGAACTTTGAATTGGGATTATCAAGAACTCTTGTGTGTATTCTATCATTATCTTTCATTGTTGTTGCTGTTAGATGCCAATTTCGAATGAGAGCACATGCATTACTGTTGGCAGTACAGTTGTGACTGGTCCTCCAGTATGGCAGTATATATTCTGAAATATTTGCACTAGAAGTTACAGCTCCATTGAGTGATTTGGAGCTAGTTTTTTTTATCGAACACTTTTGCTTTTTATAATACTCTGTAAAGAAATCAGCAAAAATATAATTCACTTTAAGGCTTTTGTCATATTCTAACTATTTCCTCCATTCCTTTGTTATGTAACCAGATTCCAGTTTCAACTAATTAAGAATTTAGTGAAGTATCTAGTAGTGCTTAGGCATATCTAAATATGCAGGAATGAGATGCATACTATATATTCTCTGTTCTTTTACTGGAGTAGCAATGTTTTACACAAGTAGTTGGGATTTGGAATCTTATTTTTACCAATTTATCATGGTGTTTGTATCAGGAGGAAGATTATTATCTCGATGAAATTGATGAAGAAGACGACCCTCCTACTTTGGCTCCTCCTGCACATCCCGCACTTCGGCAGGTTAATTATTCATCCTTAATTTGTTTATATAACTATATTTTAATTAATGTTAATTGTCACTTATTTTTTCAGGTAATGACGAAGTATTAATGTTAATTATTCATCCTAAGTTTGCATTTGTGTTAATTTTTTTTGGTAATTTTCAGGGACTAACAATTAACACTCTTGCAGCCTGCACGGATGTTGGTTGAATTGGATCAATCATCAAAGGGAACTTGGTTTAGTCATATGTTGTTTTGGTTTTGGACTTTGAGCTTTATTTATTAAAACTTGATTTGGTTATATGTTTGTGGTTAAAGTTAAACTTTTGGCAAAACATTTGGACATTTTGTTGAGCCTATTTTGCAGAAAGTTGGTTGAATCTGTTATTTTTATATGTTTGCTGAAATAGGGAGGTGATGAGCAGGTTCAAACAGGCCAGACAGGCCAAATCCGTCCGCACCATTTTGGTAGCGGATCAGACCCGCCCGCCCCGTTAACGGGGCAAACCAGCCCCGCCTGTTTCCGAAAAACAGGCGGGCCGGGCCCTCCCGCCCCGCCTGTTTGCCGACATCTACTTCTTGCCAATGTTGTGGAAAAGCTGAAAATCTTTGGAGCTGCTGGTTGCTTGCTGCCAGAGATTAAAGGCCCTTGTCCTAGCTCCTGGAAATGCCCTGAATGTGTATGCCTGTTTGCAGTTTTACTTAAAGCCCAAACACATGCAATATAAGTGTTAAAATATTCTCATCTTGGTTTAATGATGGACTTGACAGGTTGGCCACTTAATTGATCTTGAAAAAAATACTTGATCGTGGAATGCACTCAGTTGCTTCAGATGAGGGTATTGCGTACGACCTCGGATCCTTCAGATCTTCTCGTTTTGGATTTGGTAACACGGGCATTCAATGCAGTCTTAGACAGCTGCTTGAGTACGGCAATTTTCATGCGGATCCTCATCCAGGGAATCTCTTGGCAACACCTTGATAGCAAACTTGCTTTAGATTTCTTAACTGCGTTTTGTTGTTTTCACGGCAGCAGACGAGGCAAGCTTGAAGGAAATGCTAAGCTTTCTTGAAAGGATGTAGGATTTCCAGGAGGACAAACAATATTTATATAATTTTATTTAGATAGCATCTCTGGATGATGTGAAAAGAAAATGAAGTTTCTGAATTGCCTGTTGGATTGCTTGGGGTTAATTTGGTAATTCACTAATTTACTAAATGACATCATGGAGTTGTACCAGTTTTAACCTACGTCACCAAACACTAGATTATAAATTTCAAGTTTTCGAAATAATTCCACACACCTCGCGACGGTGTATAACAAATGCGTTGGAGATTTTGGAATACGACATTAATCACACAAGTATATTGTAGTCAGGATTATTCTAATATTGCTATCAAATGGACCCCCAAGGCTACAAAATCCAATGCCACACAGAATTACTCACTCATGTACGTTGTTCCTCCCTCTTGTCTATGCTACTAAATTGAAATACACACATAGAAGTAGGCTAAACGGGCCCGACCCAATCCGCTGGCCAAAATGGGCCTGACTCGTCCTTTTTCAACGGGAGCAGTGAGTTGAAAAAAAATAAATGAGTGGGCCTAGTTTGCCCATTTCCTAAATAGGCGGGTTGTGGGCTCAATTTTTGACCCCACGAATTTGGCCCGCCACCCGCTTTTATAAATCCATTAGTAAAAAAATATTTTTATGACTGAAAGTATAATGTGGCTTACTGATTAATGCACTTATTACAAGAGGAGGAGGTTGAGGGTTCAAATCCCACTCGTATCATACATTTTCTTTTCAAAAAGAGAATAATAATATAAATAATAAATAATAATAATTAAAAAAATGCCGGGCCCATGGACTAAATGAGTAGGCCTAGACTAGCCCATAACAAAAATGGATTGTGCCAGACCCACCCGTTTACAAAATAGGTGGGCCCGGGCCCACATTTTATGTAAACAGACGGGCCAAGCTAGAAAATCCAGCATGTGGCTCCCGACCCGCACGTTTGCCTACCTCTGCACACACATGATTCTCCTTTTGTCAGCCACACAATCGCCCAATAGTGTTTGAAGCCCATCTTCAAATGATGGGACAAAGTGAGCACAACCACCCATAAATGTTCACAATCGTCGTGCCAAACTTGTGCGCCATGGTTTGTGCTCTTGCGCATCTCTCAGCTTCCACACTCATGTCCCACGCTAGGACCATTTCCTAAATAGGTGGGTTGTGGGTTCAATTTTTGAGCCCGCGAATTCGGCCTACCAGCCCATTTTTATAAATCCATTAGCAAGAAAATATTGTTATAACCGAAAGTATACTGTGTGGCCTACGCCTACTGATTAATGCATTAATTCCAAGAGGAAGAGGTTAGGGGTTCAAATCTCACTCGTGTCGTTCATTTTCTTTTCAAAAAGATAATAATAATATAAATAATAAATATTAATGATTAAAAATGACGGGCCCATGGCCTAAACGAGTGGGCCTATACTGTCCCATAACAAAATGGGTTGTGCCAGACCCATCCATTTACAAAACAGGTGGGCTAAGGCCCACATATTTTATGTAAACAGGCGGGCCGGACTAGAAAATCTAGCATGACAACTTGTGATGGGTAGGTCGGTCTCCCGACCCGCCCGTTTGCCTATCTCTACACACACATATACACATGATTCTACTACAACGCACAACTGAACGTGGGATAGGTGTTAAGAACTCCTTTGGTCCGCCACACAATCGCCCAAATAGTGTTGAAGTCCATTTTCAAATCATGGGACAAAGTGAGCACAACCCCCCCATAACTATTCACAATCGTCGTGCCAGACTCGCGCACCATGGTCTGTGCTCTAGCGCATCTCTTATGCTTCCACACACGTCCCCCGCGAGGTCCTTGTGCACATTTTTCTGCCAAGCACGCCCATGCGCTCGTACCCCGAGCGAGTTCTTGACACTAGACACACAAAATGACATGTAAAAATAAAGAAAAGACAAGGAAACTTTCCAACAACTTCATGCCATGCCCGTGGAGATAGTGGTGATCTTCTAAGCTTTACTCCATGTGTTTTGACCACTTCTTGCCCTTGGTTTTGTCCATCCTCTCGTGGTAGGCTATGTCCTCCAAGGTATAATCCGAGAAGCTCGCCTCATCTAGGTCCGAGGGCTGGGATGGATTAGGTACTTCTGCATCAGCCTCCCCGGGTTATAAAGAACTTGCCCTCGAGTTCACATAACAAGGGGTCAAGTGTTTGACATTGAAGAAGTCTGTGGTTTTCAAATAGTTTGGAAGTCGTAGTCGATAGGCATTGTCATTGATTCGTTCGAGCACATCACAAGGGCCTATCTTGAGGTCTTCGAGCTTGTTATACTCTCCACTAGGAACTTGGTCTCGAATAAGCAAGATCCATACTTGATCACCAACATCAAATACAACCTTCCTTCTTTGAGCGTCCGATCGAGCCTTGTATTGCTCATTGCTTTTAGTGATGTCCTCCCTTACATGATCATGAATACCCTGAAGATGCTCAACCATCTCCTAAACGTTAGGGCTATAGCGACCAACTTGTCGAATAGGGGCTAGATCAAGAACACTTGAAGGGTTAAGACCGAGCTTAGTTTTGTGGTCCTATTTTTGAAACGGTTTTAGGCGAACTCGGCTTAGGCTAAAGCCATGTTCTATTATTTGGGCTTTTTACCTGCCAAACAATTCAACAAGTTTCCTAAACTTCGGTTCACCACCTCGGCTTGGCCATCATTTTGGGGGTGGTAGGTGTAAGATCTCTGAACGCTACATTACGTGTCATTATGCATCATATGTGCGGAAGTGTAAATATAAGAGCATGCATAACAAAATTTCAGAGATCTTTTGACCATGGTCCATGGATCTTTGCTAATTTACACAACTTAGAGTTCAAGGGAGTTCAAAAAGTTTGTACCTCTTGAAAAATCTCCAATCCTTGCAAGTAGGCTCCTTCCTTTGAGGTGTTCAAATGTCCACCCTCTAGAGTAGTCCACACCACCA
>JAOWBN010027602.1:0-10410 GCA_028565015.1 Pinguicula moranensis
TAGAACATAATTCAAAATTATTCATAGAAAATCTATTTTTAAAATTATGCCTAATATCCTTCTTAAATTATAGTAGTAATGACACCTCCAAGCATGATAGTCGAGCTCTCTTCCAGCGATAAGTTCACTGGATTAAACTACGACTTCTGATTCAGGAAGATTCAGTATCTCCTAAATGATACAAATATCCAAAAGTACAAAACCAACCTTCGCATTATGAGTCACATGCTGCGCAATCTCAATGCTGCAGGATTGAAATTTTTGAGGTCAAAGAGGTCACCAATGAGATACGTTTACTACTTGATGACATGGGAGACAAACGATGGCTTCCTTCTTCAACTCTGATGTCTTATGTCATGATCATTAAAACATTTGCTGATATAGCCAAACATCTCGATGAGATTGAGAACGAAAGCCTGCAACTTGCGCACCCCATGTTAGTGTTATGTCCTAAGGGAAATCACCTTAGAACTATCTATTAACACTTTACTGTTGTATATATGATTGTAAAAACCTTCACTACTTGTTTATTTATAACATATAAAATAGTAAAGTCTAGTATTGATAATATAGAGTGTGTCATGAAGAGTTGTGATGGACCACTGTAATTAAAGTTATCAATGCTAAATATCCCTAATACGGACAGGCTAGCATGTTCTTAGCCAATTCCTTTTGAAGGAAATTGTTGATCTCATCAACTATTGTGTAGTGACACTTAATCTAGAAACATGGATGCTTGTAGTTGACAAGTACATCGGATTGACCCGCATAGAGATTGCCATATTGCCAATGGATGATACTCTAAAGAACAGTGGGTGTAAGTGATCCTTAGACTTGAGATCACCATATAGCGATCTTGAGTATGGATGTCATTCTTTGATTCTATTCGGAGTTACACCGTAAATGGGTAACAATGGGTAGCCTTGGGAATGGTTTGAAGTACGAAAAGATTATGAGTGATCAATAAAGGATTCACCACTCCTAAAATGTTAGACGAAGATATTCCTATGGCCACTTGTAAGAAGTCATAGTAGCCTTTGCAAAGCACAAGTTTAATTAGAAAGAGTTTCTAATTCGAACTTAATAATCATGATTTTCGGTACAAGAAATCTTACATATATATAAATGAAGGTGAAACCACAATATACGAGATTAGGAATATGTTCTTAGTGAAAGGATATCAATTATACAAGAACTATTTTTTTAAAGGATAATCTCCTTCTATGACTATTCTCAATGCTTGGGGCCATGATATTGTGCTAGATGTTACTCATGGTCTATGGACTAAAATTAAGGAATAATGAATTGAAAGTGTTTAATTCATTAACAATAATTTGATTATGTTAATTATAGGTCTATTTCCAAGTTATTGAGAACCTTTAGGGTCACACACGTTAATATCATTCTCTTGAGGGGTCAAAGTGTGATTAAGGTAAAGTATATGGGCCGAATTGAAGTTTTTGAAACTTCAAGGATTTGTATGAAATTATGGGATTATGGATATACATGCTATGCCCGACCTCACATGTATAGATGTCTATAGAAACCTCATGGAGAAGGATTTTACAACAACATGACACATAAGCATGAAGTGTCAATTGTTGAAACACATGTAAAACTATGGTTAAAATCTATTAGCTACAACATGTATTTACATTTTAGACTCATGAACACCTATATAAATACCTTAATGTTATCACAAATAATAGAGGGTGGTCGAACTTTAAAGCCTTGATAGAATTGTTGAGAAGTTTCACATCCTTGTTACAATCTCTACATGAGAAGGACTTGGACTTTTTGGGAAAAAACTTGAACGAGTTTTCTTATCTTTTCTAAGGTTTAAAGGTTAGAGCTAGTACTCCTTTATCCATATATTAGTTATACACTTAGGGTGTATAAACCTCAAGGGAAGTGATGGTGCGGACTACTCTACATGGTGGACATTTGGACACCTTAATTGAAGGAGCTTTCTTGCACGGATTAGTGATTCTACAAGAGGTATAAAAGTTCATTCTCCATTGTAACATCAAGTTGTGTAAATTAGCAAAGATACATGGTCAAAAGATCTCTATAATTTTTTGTTATGCATACTTAACACACACCTATGTTTACGCTTTCGCATAAATTTTGCATCATGACACGTAGTATAGCTTCCGGAGATCTTACAAGTGGTATCGGAGCCATTTTGCTAATTCTTGCATTTTTGCAAAATTTATTACACAACTTATGTTAGATGACAAAGGATGTATGAATGAGTTCATGTGCATGCATGCGTTTTTTGAAAGATTTGCTCCACAAAATCTTAAGTTGTGTTTGACCAAAACTTAGTATTTTTGTGGACAAAATTGTTGTAGTAGTTAAGTGCGCGGTTTGATTCCTCAATGATGTTGTGGAAGCATAAGCAATTGCTCATAAACATCTAGAGGTTAAGCCTTGAAAAGGCCCCAAAACCTGTAGCCACTTGTTGCAAGAATTTGTTCTTGCATGCTACTTAAAATTCAAGAATATGTTGCATTTAATGATTCTTTGTTGTATTATAACTTTACATGCTTTATTTAATTTTGAATTAAAGATGATGTATGGTGGTTGGTCATGGATTACAGACAAACAGCACTGTGTTTATTGTAATAATTGTTATTATTTCAATTATTGGTTGAATGGATGTAAAGTTACATAGGTATTCAAAATATGGCTTGCATGCCATATCTTCCTTTAAAAAATCTTGATGTAATTCTTTTCCCATCTAACTCCCCCCAAAATATAACTTTTTTTTAATAATGCAACTTTGTATTAGTCTAGTGGGAGGAAAATCGTGAGAATTAGGTTAAGAATTATGTAACTCAAGAGAAGGAAGCCACCTAGATGTTATCAAAGAAGGTGTTGACACAAAGGCATTGCATAACTTCAAGGCATTGAAGAACACTCTTAGAATAACCCTCTAATCTCTTAATGGCCGAGAGATTAGTAGAGTCTATGATCATTTCACGATTATATGTATTTATTTAGCATGCTTTATAGCATATTATTATGTGATAATAATATAGGGCAAGTTGTGTCTTTCAGAATAATGGTATTTAACTTGAATAACACTCTTGGTTTGTTGAGTTTCCCTCAAGGCCTTCAGTGTTAGAGGCAAAGTCTTGGTAAGGTTAAAAAGTTAACTACCCAAGCAAAAGCAAGGAGTTGCAAAGTGTTGCAATTGTTGAATGACAACTACCCTTGGTAACCATAGTTGGCTTGTTGAGTTTCGCTCAAGGTTTGATTATGGTTCAATTGGGATCCTTAACCCACTAAAAGATTAATTTAATCTTCTGTATCAATATGGAGGGTTATTGATTTGTAATAATATAGTGGGAGCAATATGAATATGTTTTAAAAGTCTATTCTATTCATATTGTATATATACATGAAACAACAAAGTTTTATCTTTACCTTTAAATATTTTGTAGATGTCTTCTACGCAATTAAATCTCCTTTTTATTCTCGAATCACATAAGTTAGTTGGTGCTTATTACTTGGATTGGCATCGGAATTTGAGAATTGTTCTCAAAGCCGAGTAGCTTGTACATGTTCTCGAGACACCAAAACCCAACCATCAGGAAGAGGGTGCATCTCGGGCTATTCAATCTTCTTATGAGAAGCAATTGAGGCTTATGATCTTGCCTAATGTCTTATGCTAGCATCCATATCTCAAGAACTTCAGAAGCAATGTAAGAATTTGGATGCATATGCAATGATGGGGTACATCAAAAAGTTGTCTGAGTCTCAACCTGAAACTGAGATCTATAATCTAACCAAAGAGTTTTTTAGAGCCAAGATGAAAAAGGATTTTTTTATGGCTGCTCATAGCAAAATGATGCTAGGTCTTATCAAAAGGGTGAAGGACCTGGGACTAACATAGAAGAGAACCTTTATGTAAATTTAATTTTACAATCTCTTCCATCGAGTTACAAGCAATTCATCGTAAAATTTAAAATGAATAAGATTCAAGTGTATTAGGCGAGTTGGTAAATATGCTTAAACTCATTGAGAATGAGTTAAAAAAGGGTAAGGGTACCATCATACTTGCGACTTCTGAAAAAGGACAAAAGTTGTCCAAAGCCAAGCTTAAGAAGCAAAAGGGCAAGAAGCACGCATTGAAAGCAAAAGGTGGGGTCAAGAAGAACAAGAAACCTGAAAAAGGCACTTGCTTCCATTGTGGAAAGACTGGCCACTGGAGACGCAATTGCAAAGATTATCTTGAATCTTTGAAGAAGCTTAAGGAAGCATCTTTATCAGGTATCTACATGATTGATGTATTTTCTACATTTGCTTCTAATGTTTGGATATTTGATATCGGATCCCCTATTCATATATGTAATAATTTGAAGGGGTTAAAGCAAAGTAGATCGGTGGAAAAAGGAAAAGTAGATCTTCGTGTCGGAATAGGAGCAAAAGTCATGTCTCCAACCATCGAGACCTACTATCTTAATTTGCCCAATGGGCTTGTACTAGAACTATATAACTGTTATTATGTTCCAGTATTTATGCAAAATCTTGTATCTATTCCACGTTTAGATGCTGAAGGGTATTATATTTTTCAACAATACAATAGTTGTACTGTTTTGAAAAATAGAATTAGATACTTGGTAGCCCCAAGTATTAATAGTCACTATGTTTTGAACATAAATGAACCAATACTTATGGGGTGTTTGCAAGATCCATTGAAAATCAACTTTTGGCTTTTGACAGTTGAAAAGTCTATTTGGAGTGTTTGCGATTTTGTCTTTTGACATTTGACTTTTGGCTTTTGACGATGGAGAAGTAAAAAAAAGCTCAAAAGTCAGAAGCATCTCGGGGTAGCTTTTGGAGTGCTTTTGGCGTTGATAATTTTGTAATTATTTAAAAAATTAAATTTCATATATTCATACCCTCATAAACAATTCAATATTCCCAAAAAATTTAATTCAAGGATATTTTTATCATTTCCCATTTGTAGATTTTCAAATAATAATCTGCAAACACTATATTTGTAACCTATGTTGTACTAAAGCATATTTTGCAAACACTTTTCAACTTAACATAAAAGCTCACTTTTTTCAAAACAACTTTTGAAAAGCTACTTCTGCATAAGCACAAGAACTTGCAAACACCCCCTTAGTATAGATACAAATACAAAAGACATAAATCTTTCATACCTTTGGCACTGTAGACTTAGTCATGTAGGAAAATACCGCATTTCCAAGATGTACCGAAATGGCCAATGGGCTCATTTATGAGTCATTGGAGAATCGTGAGTCTTGCCTACAAGGTAAAATGATTAAGATTCATTTTAAAAGAAAATGGGAAAGGTTTATGGAGTTGCTGCTTGGACTAGTACATATCGATGTATGTGGTCCAATGTTGACTAGTGCTAGAGGTAGTTTCTCTTATTTTATAACATTCACGGATGACCATTCAAAATACAGTTCGTGTACTTAATGAAGTACAAGTTCGAATCCTTTGAAAAATTCAAAGAATATAACTGGGAAAAAGTATCAAGATACTTCATTCTGATCGAGGTGGTGAATACTTGAGTACTGAATTTCAAGATTATCTTAAATATCAGGTAATTATCGCACAAAGAACTCCTTCATACACTCCACAATTAAATGGTGTGTCAGAGAGGAGAAATCGTACCCTATTGGATATGGTACGATCGATGATGAGTCGTGAAAGTCTCCTAAAATTGTTTTGAGGCTTTGCCTTAAATACTGCATCGCTAGTACTCAACCGTAATCAATTGATACCACTCCATATGAGATATGGATGGGTAAGAAACCAAATCTCAATTATTTGAGAGTTTGGGGTTGTCCTTCTTATGTGAAGCAGACGGAATCGAACAAACTTGAAGTAAAATTCGATAAGTATTTGTTTGTAGGATATCCAAAAGATTGTTTTGGATATTATTTCTACAATCCCGTTGAACAAAATGTGTTTGTCTCAAGACATGTCACATTTCTAGAAAAAGAGTTTGTTTTAGAAGTGACAAGTGGGAGCAAAGTGGAACTTGAAGAAATTCAAGATCCGCAACCAAGCACTGATCAACAAATGGAATAAGAGCAGTTGTCTCAAAGAGATGAGATGACAGAAGACACTCAAACACAAGGATTATGTTGGTCCGGTAGAGAACATCGAGCCCTGTTCGTTATGGGTTTAACCTCAACGAACAAGACGATGTGCTCATCATAGATGATGATGAATCTACTGACTACGAAGAAGTCTTGTCTACTATAGACAAAGACAAATGGCTGGAAGCCATGAATTTCGAAATGGATTCCATGTATCAAAAAAAGGTATGGATCTTGTTTGATCCACCGGAAGGAATTGTTCCTATAGGGTAAAAATGGGTTTTTAAAAAGAAAATCGACATGAACGAAAATGTGATTACCTGTAAAACTAGACTGGTTGCAAAAGAATATCGTCAAAAGTAAGGAATTGACTATGATGAAACATTCTCTCCAATTGCTATGCTTAAATCCATTAGGATATTGCTTGCTATTACAACACACAATGATTATAAAATCTGGCAGATGGATGTCAAAACGGCATTCCATAACAAAACTTTATTAGAAGAGGTGTATATGATGCAACTTCAATGTTTTGAATCCGATGATGCCAATAAAGTGTGCAAACTTCAAAGATCCATTTATGGGCTCAAACAAGCATCTCGGAGTTGGAACATCAGATTTGATGAAGCAATCAAAGAGTTTGATTTCATAAGAAATTTTGATGGACCTTGTGTATACAAAAATGTTGACAAAGATGCAACAGTTTTCCTAGTGCTATATGTAGATGACATATTGTTCATAGGAAACGATATTCCAATGCTTCAATCTGTGAAGCTTTGGCTATCCAAGAAATTTTCTATGAAATACTTTGGAGAAGCAACCTATATACGCGGTATTAGGATCTAATAGAGATAGATCCAGAACGCTACTTGGTCTATCTCAGATAACGTACATAGACAAAGTGCTAAAGTGGTTTAGCATGGATCAGTCGAAGAAAGGATTTCTTCCAATAGGGCATGGTATACATTTGTCAAATAAGATGCCACCAAAAACTAATCAGGATAAGATCGTCATGCAGAAGTTACCGTAAGCTTCGGCTATCGGATCTATCATGTATGCCATATTATGTACAAGACCTGATGTCTCCTATTCTCTAAATGTTACAAGCAGGTTTCAATCCAATCCTGGTGAGTAACATTGAATTGTCATGAAGAAAAATTTTAAAGTACCTTAGAAGGTCTAAGGGCTTGTTCTTAGTGTACGGAGATTCAGATTTAGAAATAAAAGGATATACGGATGTTAATTTCCAGACTGATGTAGATGATTTCAAGTCACTGTCTGGACATGTATTTATCCTAAACGGAGGTGCAATAGTTTGGAAGAGTTCCAAATAAGATACAATTGCGGACTTTACAACGGAGGCTGAATATATTGTTGCTTCAGAAACTGCAAAGGAAGCCGTTTGGATCAAGAAGTTCATCGAAGAAACTTAGAGTGGTTCCTTCCACTAAAACACCGATCACTATCATTTGTGATAGCAGTGGAATAGTAGCTCAAGCTAAAGAACCGAGGTCTCATCGGAGGTCCAAGCATGTAATAAGAAAATTCCACTTGATTAGAGAAATCATAAAGAGGAACGATGTGAAGGTAGATAAGATCCCTTCGAAGGCCAATGTGACTGATCCCTTGACTAAGGCCTTAACCCAGGCTCGGCATGAACAACATGTACAATATCTTGGTTTAAAAAGAATGAGTGATTGGTCTCAATACAAGTGGGAGCTTGTTAGTGTTATGTCCTAAGGTCAATCACCTTAGGCATATGTATTAATATTTTAATGTTGTATATATGATTGTAGCAACCTTCACTACTTGTTTATTTATATTCTTTATTTATAATATATAAAATAGTGAAGCCAAGCATTGATAACATAGAGTGTATTACAAAGAGTTGTGATGATGGGACCACTAGAATTAAAGTTATCAATACTAAATGTCCCTAACCTTAGTATTAGTGAGACAAGTCATCATTAAAACGGATAGGTTAGCATTTTCTCACCCAATTCCTTTTGAAGGAAATAGTTGATCTCATCAACTATAGTGTAGTGACACTTAAGTTAGAAACATGGATACTTGTAGTTGACAAGTAAATTGGATTGCCCCGCATAGAGATCACCATATTGTCAATTGATGATACTCTAAAGAATAGTGGGTGTAAGTGATCCTTAGACTTTAGATCACCATATAGAGATGTTGAGTGTGGATGTCATTCTTTGATTCTATTCGGAGTTACAACTGTAAATGGGTAACAATGAGTAGTCCTGAGAATGGTTCGAAGTATGAAAAGATTATGAGTGATGAATTTAGGATTCATCACTTCTAAGATGTTAGGAGAAGATATTCATATGGTCACTTAAAAGAAGTTATATTAGCCTTTGTAATGCACAAGTTTAATTAGAAAGAATTTCTAATTAGAACTTATAAGAAGTCATATTAGACTGTGTAATTTTTGTGTCTCATTCAGAGCCGTGGATGCATAGTAGATGACATGACTGGCTCTACCTGACTTCTGTTCAAGCACAACACCAGCTGCAAAGTCACTTGTATCACACATTGTCTCAAAGGGGATCTTCCAGTCAGGTGCTCTCATGATTGGTCCTGCTGTAAGGTGATCCTTCCGCTCTTCAAACACCTTCATGCATGAGTCTTTGAACTCAAAACTCACTTCTTTTTGCAGTAGTCTACACAATGGAGTTGCTATTTTTGAGAAATCTTTAATGAAACGCCTGTAAAAACCTGCATGTCCTAAGAAAGATCTCAACTCTGTTAGATTAGTAGGATATGGTAAAGGCTTGATCACTTCCACCTTAGCCTGATCCACCTCAATTCCTTTAGCAGAGACTACATGGCCTAAAATAATTCCCTGTTCTACCATGAAATGGCATTTCTCTAAATTTAAAACAAGGTTAGTCTCAATGCATCTTTTTAATACCAAGGACATGTGATTCAAACATGATTCAAAATCATTATCATATATTGTAAAGTCATCCATAAAGACTTCAATAAAGTGTTCAACATACTCAGAAAAGATACTGATCATACACCTCTGAGCTTCTTTTAAGTCTTAGCAATTCCAAAGTAACCCAATAATCCCCCACCATGAGCTTCTTTTAAGTAGCTCTCGAGTAGAACACATAGTCATAGCAATCTATTCTCACAAAAAAAGAAACCCATCATTACTCTATAATTTCTCAAAACAATCTTTTCACACGCCATGTAAATGTTTCCTAAATTATGATCATGCTCATACAAATCCTTAATATGTTCAAAACCAAGTAATTTCGTTTCTAACATAGAAATAAGAGCATACCCGCGAGAAATGGCATCAACAACTACATTCTCCTTACCTTTTTTGTATTTGATCATATAGGGGAAATTCTCTATGAACTCGACCCACTTGGCATGTCTCTTGTTGAGCTTTTGTTGGCATTTGCGGTGCTTCAAGGACTCATGACCCATATGGATCATGATTTTTTTAGTCCATAGGTAGTGTTGCCAATTCTCCAAGGCTCTAACCAATGCCTACATCTACTTATCATAAGTCGGGCAGTTCAACATAGTTCCACTCAACGTTTCACTAAAGTATGCTATAGGATGTCTTTCTTGCATCAATAGAGCACAAATACCTACAGTAGAAGCATTGCATTCAATCTCAAACATTTGAAAAAATTAGGCAAAGAAAGTAAAGGAGTATAAAATAACTTATCCTTTATAAGCTCGAATGCCTTGCTTGCTCATCCACCCACTTGAAGGGCACGTTTTTCTTGTTCACCGCAGTTAGGGGTGCGGCCAAGCTGCTAAAATCACGCACGAACCTTTGGTAGAAGCTTGCTAGACCGTGGAAACTCCTCACCTGACTCACAGTTTTTGGTGTTGTGATTGCCTTCACCTTCTTTTCATCCACTTCAACGTCATTCCTTCTAACAACAAAACCAAGAAACTAAAGTTTGCTTGTGCCAAAAGTGCACCTTTTAAGGTTAGCATAAAGCCTTTCCTTTCGAATAACTTCTAACCTACGCCTAATATGTACAGCATGTTCATCTAGATGTTTTGAATAAATTAGTATATAATCAAACTAAACAACTACAAATTTTACCAAGAAAGGCTTGTAAAACATGATTCATAAGTCTCATGAATGTACTATGGGCACTAGTCAATCCAGAAGGCTTAACTAACCATTCACATTTAGTCTTAGCATATTTTCATTCATTACATTCTTTCATGCGTATTTGATGATAACCACTTCGCAAATCAATCTTAGAAAATATACATGCTCCATGCAACTCATCAAGCATATCATCTAATTTAGTATAGGATGACGATA
>JAOWBN010027613.1:0-10410 GCA_028565015.1 Pinguicula moranensis
ACAGACAATGGGGCATTTTCATCTATATGGCCAACGTCCAAGTGGAGTTTGAAACCTGATTTTCAGGCTCTTTCATCTGCAGCGATACCCATCTTCGATGGCCTGCCTAAATCTATAGGAAAGAAGAATAAAGCAGCTCTTGACTAATGATACCTTAGTCTATCATCTCATTGCTTCCTGTATAAACATCTACAGGCATAGAGAAACTCCATTCAACTCGGCTGGATGAAAAACAACAACTTGTATATTCTTCTGCAGCATGGACTTATCGGTATAGTTTTGGTTAAATGGTTATACTTAATACTTTACAAAGGCGAAGTTAAATTGCTGAGAGGCCTGGTCAGTTAGGGATCTTGAAAGCTTTCCAGTCTGTTTGGTTGTACCCTTATAGAGAACTTGGAGCATGTGGACGTAATTATACTTGATATTCGTTGTGCATAATTGGATACTTGCTTTTAGTTGGTCAGCTTTGCTGAAAACAGGACAAAAGATTACATTCTGTTACATCCATTTATTATGCAGCATATAACTTGCTTCCCTTCTTTTGAATCTTTTTCGTTGAGCTCTTGCTCTCGATCTTTCTTAAATTTCAGCTCATTCTTTTTGGATAATCATGATGTCTAAAATTCTGAGCTCGACTAATTTAATGGGCCCATGTCCGAAGATCCCATGTATGAATTGCCGGCTAAACTGCGAATCTAGAGTTTCCGAAGAGGCCGAGGTTATCGCTCAAGCGAATTGTCATCAAGTGGGAATTAAACCTTATCCACACATGGTTTGGGTTAGTTCAACTCATTTTAAACTTTCTGAGTACTGAAATTTCTGTGTATGGGTAGAATCCGCCCCTATCTGGCGCATGTTGTCCCAGCAGCCGTCCTCTCGACCATAGGACTTGTCTAGTGGTCGAGGGTTCGATTTTGACTGGAACACATATGTCACAGAATATCTGGATTAGTCTGGGTGGGCCTCCACCTGGGATACCAAAGTGGGGTCAGACTTCTGATTAGAATCCGTCCCATGACTTTTTCCTTTTTTTGCGTATTGGTACGGACTACCCGAGAATACTGAACGCATGTAGAACCACTCGCGACTCTTGTTCAAAAGAGTGGTCCAACCTAACCAGATGAAATTATGACGCAGTAATAATTTAAACATGTGATCTCAGCTCACATAAAAAACAAAGTGATCGCAGCCCATATGGATTGCTTGCAATCAAATGTTCATCACAAGTCATACTAGAATAAGACATCCTGAGATGAGCAAGTTGTTACTGTAGTGTTAATCACAGTTTGCAGTGCAGAGAACGTAATATCTTGCCTTTCTAACATATCACTTTATCAAAGGGATCCCAGAAGAAGTTCTTCTAACATATTCTTCATATTCTGACCCAAAAAATTGCTTCAAGAAGAACTCCTCATAAGGGATCCTCTGATGAAAAAACTGCCAAACAACTACTGTAAATGCAAGGGTGGATAGCGGATTACAGAGCATTATTTGAGTGCCAACAGACCAAATCAGGAATCCCGTGTAGCTTGGGTGCCGGATGTACTTGTAGATACCGTGAGTTATTAATACATGATTCTCCTCATGATGTCTCCTTATGAGATGAGTGAAGGATCTACCAGCAGTCACTATAGCTAACTTCCTTATGATTTCTCCCACCACCACCATGGTGAGGCCTATGTTGCTTACTAACCAATGTTCCTGCAGCTCTGGAAAGAAGTGGTTTTTCCTTAATGAAGCCGGAGACTTCTTCGGAGGTCTTATAACGAGTGCATCCTTGGTGAAGAGACAGATTTCTTCCGCCATAGTACCCTCGCAAGTTAGCTAAGAGAGAAACAAAACCCAGAAGGCACGAGATTACACTATATCTGAATGTGCATTTAAATATTACAGCATAGTGTACTTAGAACCAAGAACTCTTGACTTGAGAGAGCAGCAGAAATTGGGCAGCACCCATGTTCCTCGTTTAGAACAAAGCCAGTAATGGCGAACAGCTGGTGGGATGTCTTCCCTCTGCAACTGCAACTATCTTTCACCTTCTCTTTCACTTAAACTTTTTTCTTTTTATCCAACTCAGGCAATTCTTTCCAGTGCCCACGAATATTACTCAAGAAATCTCAAATCTGCACTATAGATTCTGATTTTTGCGGGTTACTGAAACTAGGAGAAAAGCAAGTTTCTACTGACATGGATTTCATGCGTGCAGAAAGGACAAAAGGCTAAGAAACTCGACTCGGAATGTGTTCAGAACTTGGCACCACTTTTATTTTGGCCCGACAAGGAAACAAGTGCTTGATACCGCTTCGGACTTTGGAAGGGCATAGGCCTTGATCATCAATGATCGAACAACCTCATTGCTAGAACATAGCTTTTGCTAATCAGAAGAGATTTCAGAGACACATTGTTCTTGCCATGCATACCAATTGCGAGGGCATATTCCGAGCAGTGAAAGAAAAAAAAATAGCCAAAAACATTTGCAGTAACTGTCTGCATGCTGTGAGGCCCAGGACATTTGTCATCTTTACAAAGCCAATCAACTCAGAAGACAAAAACTAAGCTTCATTCACTGTAACATCTCAAATCAATGAAATTGCAGAATCACTTCAGACCTGAAGAGATTGAGCCTAACCAACGGAGTAATGGTGAAATCAGACGCTCCCACTCGCAATTAAAATGCATGATAATTAACATTCCATTCAGAAATAGTAGAGATTTCAAATTGGGATTACAGAAAAAATGAAATCCAGCAAGACTTCAGCAGATCCCAATCTTGTGACGATCGGGTATTTGATGGATGACTAATTGAACGGGTGAACTGAGATTGACAGAGGAAGTGAAGGAGAAATTGGAATTAGGGTTCACGACTGGGTTTCAAGTGACCAAAGGGGGGTGGTTCAATGCGGCGCTGCCATATGCTCGGACATTCTCAGAAGAAATGTACACAGCCAGTCTGAGATACCATAAGAGGGAAACCAAACCGGAAAGGTATAATCCAGATCGCGTTGAAAGGCGATGCAAACAAGGCTGCATACGGAGTAAAAAAAATCAGATCTGATCGGTGTGGGAAGAAGATGAACAGCACAGCTTGGTGTTGGAGGGAACGGGAACTATCCGGCACAGCGCACTGCGCAATAAAATAAAGGTTCTCTGCTAGTCCTAACACAAGGGTTTGCTTTTCTCTTTCGGCCATGGACAGGCTGATAGGCTTTCGTTTTCAGCAAAACTTTCTCCAGATTTCTTCGTATGGTCTTTGTCCGATGAAGAGCAATTCGTGCTGATAACGTGTTGTAAACTAAAGAATTCGTAGAGAAGTAAAAGAGAGAAGATTGGAATGATCGTGAAAAGTCTCACGTATATTATCTTTAGTTCCTCTATATATAGAGATAAGAACTAGATAAGGACTGCAGTTACAAAAGTCTTATCCGTAGAACGGTCTCAATCATCTACATCTATAACAATAAAAGATTTGTCTCCAATAAAGCCTTGATTTGAGTTTTTGAGCATTAGAATTCCTCATCTTAGTTTTTTTTATTATATAAAAGTCATTAATTAGGCAATTAAAAATCCCACCACATCATTTGGCACAGTCTGTGGGAACCGCAACAAAAAGCCGCCAAGCAGAAACACAATAAAATCCGACCACATAATTTGGCACAAACTCATGGAACAACTCCGGCATCCGGTCTCTCAGGTCATCAAAGTACTATCGATACAAATTCAGCAACCGTGGGCCCCCACCTTCACTACACCAAGCCTTAGCTCCACAGATGCTCATTACCTTGAGTAAAATATTTTGTAAAAACAAGTCCACATTTTGAGTACTCCAAATGAAATAGGTTCAAGAAATACCCATCTGAAGCTCATACCAACATATCTGGAGAGAAAAATTCCGCGCCTACAAATTCAAACAAAAATGAAAGGATATAGGGAAAGAAAAATAGCCTCTTCACGAAAAAGGGAAGTCTTCTCCACTATTCTCTATTAAAACTTAAATTTATACTATATATATTTTTGGCGCGAAAATTACACTCCCTAGTTGAAGGCAACAAAGAATAATATTCCCAAGTTGAACGCAAAAAATGACGTTCACGCTCTTATGTTGTACCATCGTAAAAAAAAGAAAAACAAGAAGAAGAATGACGTTCACACTCTTACGTTGAACCATTGCCTAGAATGATGTTCATACTCTAATGTTGAACTATCAAAATAAAGAAGCTCACGCTTTTACGCTGAGCCATCACGAAAAAAGACGCTCACAAAGCGCACCTAAAAAAGGAAAAAGAAAAAGAAAGACATTCCCTGAATGCAACATGCCAATCTTCATGCTTTCTAAAATTGAGATCATCAACAACGGGAAGTAGATAAAAGGTGAGTCGAGCCCATCACTTATCTTCTCTAATATTTCTCGTTTTTCAGCAGGAGTCATCAAAGATTGGAGGAAAAAAATTATCTACTCCAGCATCTCGAGGCTAAAAGCCCATCAATACTACTACAATATCTCGAGGCTAAAAGCCCACCAAATATGCAAATCATGCCCATAAATCAAATGGAGACCTGAGTCCTGAAGATGAAAAAATAACCCCCTAGCCCGGTCAAGCCCATGATTGCATCGTAGTAGCTGGACAAAAGTTCTACGAATCCAGACCCAATTACACTTTTCTCCTATTAACCAATGATCGAAATACCGATGATGCATCAGCTAAAAAGCTTGCCATGTCTGAGAGCATTCGCTAGAAAATAGAGTGAAATGATCCCTACCACTCTGATAGGTGGCCTGAAAAGCAAGAATTGATGAGCCATAGAAATATAACCAAGTGAGGTATCTTGGGTGAAGACTGAATAAACAAATGGAGACATGGATGACACCTCCCTAAGCAAACATCAAATCATGTACTATTTTTCCTTCATTAGGATTTTTTTCTACAGGATTTTTTTCTACAGGTTTTAATGAGACATGATAAAATGGACATTCTAAGGAGAGTATTATGGAACGAATCTTTGGATGAATACAGTTTCACCCAAATATAAGGGATCTCGCAAGCCCATGACGCCAAACTTCTGGAAACTCCAGCAAGCAAAAACACATCAGAAAGCATATATCCTAAGAAAAACACAGAAGCGCCCACCAAAAAGATGTCAGTTGGAGGATCAGAAACCATTAAAAAAAAAACACAATCGAATTCATTTTAAAAAATCAACCACGGACGGGGGAGTAAATGGTGTAGCCCAATTTTCCACCAAAATCAAGACTGGCCCAAGAAGCAGCTGGCCCTCCCTCCACTTATCCAAACCCACGAATAAATCCACCTAATAACTTATGCATTAAGGATGATGCAAAGAGGTTCTACATGGCCCTATGATGTGTCCTTCGCACCATTAGACCCCAAGCCAGAATTTGGCTATAAAAAAGGAGAATGTGGCGTGAGAGAAAGGACAGTTCGCGGGGAGCAGAAAAAGGAGAAAGGAGGAAAGAGAAAGGGAAATGGAAGAAAGAAGAGAGAGAAAATAAGGAGGAAAAAGAAGAAATAAAGGGGAATAAAGAGAAAAACACTACAAAAATAATACAGGTACAAGAAATAGATTTTTTCCCATATTGAAATAAAGAGTCTCTACCCCGCTCGGCTTTAATATATTTTCGCCTAATTATATTATTTTATTATTAATTTACTATTTAATCAGGCCCAACAATATTCGACCACATCAGATATAATTGGCCAGCAACCTACGAGTTCTCTTCTCATCCAACTTATCTAACATCATATCTCCTTTTATCATCCCCAAAGCAGTAGAAGCATCATGCGTGATCATCCATTGTAGCAAGTCAACAATAGTCGAGCCTTGTTTAATCCCATGACAATTTTTGTTTATATGTCTCAACATACCTAAAGTCCCCGCCTCTATACTGTCACAACAAAAAATAGCCTTGCAATGCTTCCACTTGGCCTTTTTACGGCTCCCACAGGTGTGTCTAATTTTATGAAATGTTTCCAAACCTTTGTCCGTGGCTGGATTGTCTTCCTCTTTTTAACCGCTGTTGTTGTAATGTTGTTGCTTCTTTTGCCATTTCAATATCCGTATGTTGTGGCAACATTGTATCTTCGAACTCTTCATGTTATAACTCTTCAATATTTTTCATCTAAAAATAGCCAAAAAAAATTGAAAATAAGCAAAAATTCAAAACATATTTAAATCAGAACACTAAACTCATATTTATGCTACAAATTTAGAACATATTCAGAACAATAAAATCAGAAATCAGAATTAATGTAGATTAAACTATGTGCATTTAATCTTCAATCAAGTAGCAAAAAATTAAATGAATCTTACAAGGACTTAGTCACTCTAATTGAACTACAGAATCTCATTAATAGGACAGACAGAAAAGAGAAGCAAATTGAAAAGCTCATTGCCCGCAGGACCATGACAATGATAGATGAGTCGTACTGTGAGGGAGGGCAATGATAGATCATGTCTGGTCTGGATGCCTCCAGTTATTTTTTGATACTCGTAGAAATTAATGAAATATATTGGAAATTTGTGTTTTTGTCTATCAATATATAGGTTCTTGAGGCAAAGATATTATCAGTTTATCTGCACACATGCGTAGTTGATTTTCAGAATAAAGAATGGGTACATACTTCAAAGATTTTTAGTTGATCCGCACACATTCTATGTAAATATCTGTAAAAAAAACAATAAATTTTACACAGAGATATAATGTAAACAAATTTGTTTACCGGATAGAACCTACTTCAAAGATGCATAACTTGAGATAGATAAATTCAGATTCGTGGAACTCCTCTCGACTTTTGATATAATGAGCTTTTCAAAGATATTGCATCAAAATTTGGAACTCTGCTTTGGATTGATCCGATAACTTTTGATAGACAGTCGATGCATAGAGCGAGATTGCTATTTTGGTATCTGACACTAGTTTGATTGATGAATGTATAAAAATTGAATTAAAGGATGAAGGAGAGTCTACAATTCATGTTGAGGAGGAGTTGGGTTTTCAGCAGCCAAGAAACAACCTTGTATGGCATCAGGGGGGGGGGGGTTCGGGTGGAAAATCGACATTTGCACATGCAAACGAGGAACATTTCTGCTCCAGCTGCTAAATTGGTGCCTACAGACCTGCAGGAGTTTTCGTCACTGGAGGTGGTAAGTAATCCTCAAACCATTGCTCATGCCGCCACAACAGTTGCCCAAACAACTCTAGCTACTCATAATTTGATACAGTTTGATTCTTCTAGTACTGGTATGAAGGATGATTTAGAGGCAATTGTGCCAGCAAATGAAGTAAACTTGTCAGTGCAAATGCCCGAGGGTTCAACATACACTATTTTTGCCAATTCAAAAGATTGATAGTTAAGGAACTTTCTAAAGGTGATAGTAAGGGGATGTTGCAATTCCTGGAGGAAGCTCTAGAATATTTCAGGAATCTAAGAAAAAACAATGTGAGGTTGTCTCTTGGGCAATAGTTAGATACGGAGGGAGTCTGCATGTCGAGGGGCGAGCCAAACAGACAATTTGGAGGCTGTATAGGTTTGAGAGTTGAGTAAATTGGTTGGGGTTCAAAACACATGAACTTACACGAAAATGACACAATACATTGTTGATATGGAGGCTCACGATGAGGCATCTAAGATAATTTTACAGCAGTCATAAAGCGCCTTTACTATTCTCCAATGAAGTGTATGACAATCAATGTAAGGGGCAACAGCCGCCCGAGAAGGAAGGCTGCCATTCGAGATTTGATAAGGCGATGCGAAATTGACTTTATGTGCTTACAAGAGACGAAGAAAGAAATCACACACAGACCTCTAGTGCGCCGAATTTGGGTGGATAATATCTTTGATTGGGCAGCAACCCCGTTTGTGGGATTGTCGGGTGGACTTCTTTGTATATGGAACTTCACTTTATTTGCGGCTAGTTCAATCTTTTCCTTCCGGAATATGCTTGTAGTGAACGGTACGTGGTTATCAACTGGCTCATCGTTATTTATGATTAATGTTTACTTTCCTCAAGATTTGCAAGCGAAGCGTGAACTGTGGTGTCATATTTCATCCATAATTTGGGCATCGTGTGCTAGTGCGGTATATGCTTCATGTGACTTCAATGTTATCCATTTTCTGGAGGACAAACTGAATTTTCATGGATCTCCTACTAGAGAGATGGTGGAATTTAATGAATTTATTATTACTAATGAGTTGGTTCACCTTCCTCTACTACGCAATCAATTTACATGATTGAATGGTCGGGGGACGAGCGCCAGTCGCACTGATCGTTTCCTAGTTTTAGAGCAATGGTTAGTCTTATGGCTAGATGTACAACAGCCTGCCCTTGACCGCACAATTGCTGACCATAGGCTGATTATGTTGAGACCGATCCGGGTGATTTAGGGCGCTAAAACCTTCATGAAGTTAGATTGTTGGGATTCACATCCTGAGTTTGCTTCTTTCGTGGCGGGATGTTGGGGTACTATGCAGGTTTCGTGGAACAAAGCCTATATTCTCCATTGTAATCTTAAGAAATTGCGCCAAGCTTGGAAGGAGTGGAATTTTTCTATTGTTAGACATTCTGATCGAGCGACAAATAAGTTTCTAGAAAAATTAAATATTTTTTATTCCTTAGGGGAGAACCGGCCACTTTCATTGGAGGAAATAAATGCTCGTAAAAATGCTTTGTCAAGTCTTCAGCTGGCTCAGAACAGAAGAAAGGCATCTATCATTTTTCAAAAGTCGAGAGCTTTGTGGATATGTGAAGGGGATGCAAATACTTGTTACTTTCATGCTCACGTCAAAAGTAGACGATTGCGAAATGGAATTCAAGGATTATACATCTCAGGGGTATGGACGGACACCGTCAGTGACTTAAAGCTAGGGGTACGAAATTATTATAAGAACCACTATTCTGAACCAGTGAGACAACGTCCATATTTGACTCTTCAGTGTACGAATCGTGTGTCTATTGCTGATAATAGAACTCTGGTTGCTCCATTTTCTGAAAAAGGAGATTTATGATACGCTTATGAGTTACTCAGGAAGAAAAAACCTAGGTTTGGATGGATTTAATTTTTATTTTATTCATCGACATTAGGATGTATTGAAAGATGATTTCATTGGGTTCTTGATGGAGTTCTATTGACAGATTCTGAAAGGCCTTAATTCAACTTCTATTGTCCTTATCGCAAAGTGCATTTCTCCTATCGAGTTAAGTCACTTTTGACCGATATCGCTGATCGGGTATAAGTTAATATCTAAGCTACTCGGGAGCCGGCTCAGTAAAGTTATTGATAAAGTTGTCTCCCTTCAGTAGTTGGCATTCATCAAAGGATGCCAAATACAAGATGGCATATTACTTGCACATGAATTGCTCCATTATACTCAATGTTTGAAACAGAGGGCAATTTTTCTAAAAGTTGACTTTGCAAAAGTTTACGACTCTATTAATTAGGGTTTTATGATTACAAAGCTTCAAAATATGGGCTTTTGCGAGATATTGGTCTTCTGGATACATTCCTGTCTGAAATTCTCCTTGGCATCAATCCTATTAAATGGCTCTCCTTCCAATATATTTGATATGGAGCACGGACTCTGAAAAGGGGACTCCTTGTCTCCTTTCTTGTTTCTTATTGTGACTGAGGGCCTGAATTTGTTGCTGAAGGAGGCGGTGTCTATTGGCAAATTAAAAGGGTTGATGTGTGGGAATGTTATGTATACGCATTTGCTACATGTGGATGATACACTATTCTTTGGGGAAGGAACGATAGAAAATGTTAAAGTCATGAAAGGGGTTTTGAGGGTCTAGGAATTAGTCTTCGGACGGAGTATTAATTTTTCGAAAAGCCATATTCTTGGTGTGAATATTCCAATTGATTTGGAAAAGAAGTGTGCTGGCCATCTTCATTGCGAGGTAATCAAACTACCTTTTGACTATCTTCGCATTCCGATGGGCTATAATTTGGGCCGGGTTAAAGTTTGGGATAAGCTAATATTATCTATGTAGAAGAGAGTGTTGTCGTGGGAGAACTTGTTGTTAGTTTAGTGTGACCTAGAGCATTGTACTCTTATTAGTTTCATGTATACTGGATGATGAAAATTATTTTGTTCCTTGAGTTTTATATATGTATGTTATGGATCATTTGGGTTGATGAACTCAAATTGTGAAACTCCATAATTTTATCAAACTCTAAATTAGTCCCTGGTCTTAAAAGTCATTAGCAAGGGAACAATTAGATGGCTAAATCAACTAGCATGTGGATTAATGCGTGATCATGTTTCACAGATCATTGATACGGAGGTATCTGTTTAATCATATGAAATATGAATGTACGTGGTACATGAATATTGGACTCGACCTATTTGACTTGCTGGATGGATTGTGTTTGTGTCATCGGCAAAGTCA
>JAOWBN010027624.1:0-10410 GCA_028565015.1 Pinguicula moranensis
AGAAAAATTCTGAAGGTATTGTTGAGAAGTATAAAGCTCATTTAGTTGCAAAAGGATACAATCAAACTCATGGAATTAATTATGCTGAAATATTTTCTCATGTTGTACACATTCAATTAATAAGAGTAATACTTGTTTTGGTTGCATACTTTGATTTTGAGTTATATCGAATGGATGTAAAGACATCTTTCTTGAATGGTAAACTCAAAGAGAACATTCATATGGAGCAAACAGAAGGTTTTCTAGTTCAAGGAAGTGAAAGCAATGTATGTAAACTAAATCAATCTCTCTATGATTTGAAACAAGCCTCTCGACAATGGAATATAATGTTTAATGAAAAAGTCACTGTTTCTGGTTTTTATTCAGAATTCAACAGAGCCTTGCATTTAGGTTAAGAAAGTGGAAGAAGATATTATGTTCTTAACATTATATGTGGATGATAACTTTTGGCTGGAAGCAACAATAATTTTTTACTTGAGAAAAAGAAGTGGTCATTCTCTATATTTGAAATGAAAGACTTTGCAAAAGTTTCTTTTATCCTTGGAATTAAAATCCTTCGTGATAGAGCTGCACAAAAGATTTCATTATTACAGGAGAGTTATATTACTTTATTCTTGAGAAGTTTAATATGACAATGTGCATAGAAGAAAATATTCCATATAATTCTTCTATCAGATTGAGTAAGGAGCAATGCCTAAAGTCTTATTCACGTTGTCTTGATCCTAAAAAATATTCGTATGCTTCTGTTGTGGCTAGCTTGATGTATGCTATGACTTGTACTAGACTTGATCTTACTTATGCATTAAATTTGCTCTGTCCATTTCAGTCAAACCCAGGGTATGCTCATTGGGAAGATGTGAAGTGGGTTCTGAAATAGCTTAAACGTACAAAGTCTTATGTACTTTCTTATCAGGAAACTCCTTGGATATTTATGGTTATTAAGATTCAGATTATCAGGGTTGTGTTGATACTAGAAAATCTACTTCTGGATTTATTTTCATGTTCTATGGAGCTCATATTTCATGGAAGAGCAAGAGATAAGAGATTGTTGCTCAATCTACCATGGAATCTGAATATGTGGCTATAAATCATGCGACAAAAAAAGCAGTGTTCTTGAGGAGATTTACGAATGAGCTGCTTATAGTTAAATGTGTGGAACATCCTATTCGGATTTTGTGTGATAACACAGTTGCACTAGCCATATCAAAAAATCCAAAGTGTCATTCCAAAGCTAAGCGTATAGAAGGGAGATTTCACTATATTCGTGATATTATCAAAAGGGGAGAAGTAACTATTAAGAAAGTTTCTTTTGCCACGAATCTAGCAGATTCATTTACCAAGTGTTTAAGCATTTCTATACTTGCTGAACATGTGAACAATATGGGCTTGTTGTTTTGTGATTCAAATCTAAGTGGGAGATTTTTTATTATTCATCTATATCTTGATGTGTTTGATATATGTGATTGATTCTCACTGAATTTGATATGTGCGCACATGTTGTCCCGACTCAAGGCCTAGTTTCAAATGGTTTATGCTTTTGGTGCATTTACTTATGGGTTTGTGGAAAGACATCTATAAGGTGCATGGCTTGTTTGTGAGTCAAATAGCTCAAGCCTATGAATGTGGTAGGTGTATAGTCTTTAGCGGCCCGTGACAGTCACTATTGCTATAATAGAAAGTATACTGTGCACTAATGAACATCATTTGATCATTGGATCCAGTATAGTCCTCTTGTCAGACCCAGCCTCGGTATATCAAAAGCAAACTATGCAGACCCGAGATAGCTATATGGCTTGTAATTGGTATACTCAACTATTATCCTTGAAAACAAAATTAAGTGGGAGATTGTTGGAAAATAATTTTTTTTAAAGTTATTTTTACAAAAGATTTATTTTAAAGCTTGTTTTGTTTTAAATTAATTTGGAGTCAAAACAAAATAAGTTTTAAAGGGCTTCCACTTAATTGAACCGATCAAGGATATGGGCTTGTTGGATTGAATTGAATTGGGCCAAATCCAATACCACTTACCTATGACCACAAAGTTGAGTGGTAGATGGTTTGCCCATTTATGGGTTAGGTTAAATATATACTTCCAAGGTCATACGGTTGTCAAATATAAGAAATCTTTTAGCCTGACGGGGTTCCTTTGGGAAAAGAAGATTCATACGATTGTGAGATCCTTGGGCTTTGAAGCGGTTGAAATTTTTGGAAGACAACCATGGGAGGTAATTCTTGGATACTTTATTTGTTGAATTATTTCTATGTTTGTGAATCATCTCTAACAGGTAGATGGTTTCAAGTAAGAAATCCAGACCCCTTCTCCGCTTCTCCTATTCTCAGAAATCACCTGAAAATTGTGCAGTTGAATTCAATCTAATTAGACTAAGTTAAATGGCAAGAGGTGACATTTAAGTATGGTGATCTGCTCAAGGCCATAAACACATTCATGCAGAAGAAGGTGAAGGAAGATAGTGAAAGATATAACAACAAAGACAATGGATAAGGTTTGGCGAAACGTGTTGAAACTTGAGGAATTTCATTTCCTACGATGGAGGATCAAGTTGTGCAAGTAGTCGAGGCATGACCCACGAGGGTCATCTGAGAATGCCAAGAGGTCATTTGAAATCCTATACAACAGATGCAAACAATATTAAGAGCAAACAAAAGCAATGAAGTATGCATATCCTTTTCAGGACTCATAGTGAACTTACCCGAAAGGATGGTACATAATTCCTACAAGCAGCTCAACAGCAAGAGATGATGCAATGGGAGAAAACCCTGGGCATGTAACTGTGCACTGGTGGTCCAGTGTGCGATTAGTAGTTGACTGCAGGAAAAACAAATAATTGATGTGAATGTTTTTGTACAAGTGCAGATAGTAACCATGAGACTCAGCTCGATGATATTTACCTCAGTTGGTGAAACAACATTGTTGCAAAAGTAACAGCCCAATCTTAGTCTCGTACTGTTATCCGTGAGAGAAATGTCTCCAACTTGTGCACATTCATTATCATTATTCGAACCTTGATGTTCTTGTTCATTGAGCTCAGAGGACTGGTTCCATGGCGCAGAACCAAAAAGTTATAGAATCCTAATGCAGCAATAGTGGTTATCTGCAGATGAAGGAAACATGTTTAAGAAGCATGAAGACAAAGTACACTTGTTCGTGTAAAACTGGATTTTGAAACAAGATGATTTATTTTAAAATGGGAGAAATCAATCTCCAAGGGGAAATATCATAGAAGAACCTTCTTATTAGCATCCGCACAGAGAAGACTTGGCAGCCATCTACTTTTCCGTGTATCGGTCAGCCAAAAGATTGTATCAAGTTGAATCCAATTTATTGTATCAAATTCATATATTCATTGTTCATTCGTAACATATTTATAGGTGGAGATAGGTGAGAATTAGGCTCCCTAACACATTCACATAACACATTCAACATCGGTTGGTGATACATAACACATTTAACATATCTCAACACTCCCCCTCAAACTGGAGCGAAGATATCAACAAGCCCGAGCTTTTGTGCCACTTCTAGTTTTCTTGGGACACCAGACTTCATTAATGGGTCAACTATCTAATCACGTGAACCAACAAATTATGGGACGATAAACCCTTACTGAACTTTCTCTCAAATGAAGTGAATATCAATCTGATGTGCTTTGTTTTTCATGAAGAAATGAGTCAAAGGATAGCATAATGGCTGACATGTTGTCACAGAATATAGTAGAGGAATCAGTGACGGAGAACCCGAATTCTTGAAGAAAGGAGTGCAACCTCACACATCCCTTGTGCCATAACTCGATATTCAGTTTCAGCGGATGACCGAGAGACAACTGCTTATTTCTTGCTCTTCCATGAGATAAGATGATTCCCACAAAATGTGCACAATCCTGAAGTGAATCGAACATGACAGACCAGATTGAGTGCATGTTGTGAAGAAGAGACCAAAACCAATACCAAGCCAGATATCGCATTTGCAGTAAGTGTGGTCAACCAGACCAAGCAAATAAGCCGGCCGACCATGATTTGGTATACCAATGAATCTGGTAGTAAATATCCCATATCTGCAGATAATTTTTGATTTGGATCCGTAGGTGTGAAGGCCGGCCAACATCCTAGCATCCCGTGCCCTTAAGAATATCAAGCGTGTATTTTCGCTGGGGCATGGAGATACCACGACGATACCTTACCACCTCAATACCAAGAAAATACTTGAGTGTACCAAGATCCTGCACATCAAATGCTACTCTATGGTGGCGTTTTACTTTATTGATGCCATATGTACCATTTCCGGTAATAGTGATATCATCTACATAGACAGAGAAAATAACACACTCACTGCTAGAGTTTCGACGTATAAAGCAGGTATGATCAGATTGGCATCGAGTAAAGCCTAGAGACACAACTGCATCACTAACCGCCAGAACCATGCACAAGGAGACTTCTTCAGCCCATATAGGGACTTGCGAAGACGATAAAACTTCCCAGAATACTCCTCTTCAACCCGAAAACTGGGCAGTGGATCCATATAGATAGTCTCAGTTAGGTCCCCATTCAAGAAAGACATTCTTGACATCCAGCTGATACAATGGCCAATAATAAGAGGCAGCAAGAGAGACAAGAAGGCAAACCATGGTGAGCTTGGCAACAGGTGCAAAAGGTAGCACCAAAATCATTGCTGAGAACCTGCGTGAAACCCTTAGCCACAATACAAGCTTTATACCTGTCAACAGTACCATCAGCCAAATAATTTATAGTAAAGAACGACTTACAACCAACATTCCGCGCTCCCAGTGGAAGAGATACAAGTTTCCATGTACGGGTACACTTCAAGGCATCTATTTTTGCCTGCATGGCAGTCACCCAATGAGGACTCTGGAGAGCTTCATGAACAGTCCGGGGAATTGAGACTAAGTCAACTACACTGAGAAAGGCTCTATAGGATGTGGTTAGACTTTGATAGGAAAGATACTTGGAAATGGGATGGTTAGTGGAACATTAAAAACTTAAGCGATCTGGAGGTCATTTATCATGGGTTGGATAATGGGGAACAAGTATAATAGATGAAGTGGGAGGTGAGACAATACCTGAATCCAAAGAAGGCTTTGGCAAGGGTGCAGCGGGGTGTGGGTGCCGAGCATACGTTTGAGTGACCGGTGGCCGGGCGATAAGAGACTCAGGATCAGAAGGGGCTGCAACTCAGATGGGACCATAGGGACAGAAAGATGACACAGATCAAATATTGGAATAGGATGAGGGCTAGTCTCTTAATCCTCGGGAGCAGATGGAGTCGTGGAAGTGCCTGAAAAATATGGGACAGTTTCCAAAAATGTAACATCCAGAGATGATAATAATGTCGGGTGAGCGGGTCATAACACCGATACCCTTTGGACATGAAGGAGTAGCCCAAGAATACACAATGAATCGCCTTATCATCAAGTTTTGTGCGAGTCGTACTTTTGTTCTGAACAAAACAGGTACATCCAAATACCCAATGAAGTAGGGGAAAGAGGACACTATCAGGTTGAAGAACATGTCATGGTGCCCAGCCCCCCAAAATACGACTAGGAGTCCTATTGATAAGGTATGTGGCGGTGAGAAGGGCCATGTGCCAAAAAGTTTTAGGGACTCCCATCCCTTGTAGCAAACACCGTACTGCTAAGATGAGGTGGCATTTTTTTACGTTCTGCCACACCATTCTGCTCAGGGGTATATGGGCAGGTGAGTTGGATGATCCCACCTTTGTTCAGTTCAGCCCGAAAGTCATATGAAATATACCTCATCTATTTTCTGATTGAATAGCCCGCACGACAGTATTGTATTGGGTTTTAACCATGTGGAGAAAGGTATAGAAGTGGGAAAAGACTTCAGACTTATTTTTCATCAGATAGATCCACGTACAACGTGTGTGATTATCGATGAACGTAACATAGTAGCGATGCTGTGAGAGAGAGGTGACAGGTGAGGGCCCTCATGTATCCGAGTGAACAAGGTCAAATGTCTGTCGAGAATGATGCATACGAGGAATATATGAAGTACAAGTATGTTTAGACAATTCACAAAAAACACAACGAAAGGAAGAAACATTGCAAGCTTTATTAAAATCGGGAAATAACAAACATAGATATTGAAAGTTTGCATGACCAAGACGAGCATGCCACAAATCTAGTATGTTGGAAGAAAAACTACAATTACGAGAATCTGACAAAACGACGGAAGTAAAGACACATTGGCTTGCAATGGGGACGAATTCTCGGACGATGGAAAGTCGTCAAAGTAGTAGAGGCCACCACGCTCATACCCCTGACCAAATATCTTCTTTGTATGCAGGTACTGCAAATAACAACAACAGCGCTGTTGAGTTTTGAGTCTAGTCGACAGACAGAAAGAAGGTTACATGCAAGTTTAGGGACATAACATACAGAAGAGAGAGTAATATCAGGGGATAATGACAAGAACCTCGACTACTGATGGGAACTAAAGATCCATTAGCAAGGTGAACAAACTCGTTTAAGGATGTTAATGGAGGAGTAAGGGCGGAAAACTCACCAGTCATATGGTTATTAGCTTCAGAGTCCAGAAGCCAATCAGGGTGAGTGGACTTACCATGCAAAGCAGTAGGACCACCTGTAGCAGCAACAAAAGTAGTAGAACCTGAGGAAGAAAATGTCATCATATCGAGGTGGGATTGACTCTGGGCCATCTGAGACTGAAGCTGGCTAAAATCAGAAGGTGTAGGGAAAGACTCAGTGACATGTTCTGCAACAGCACCCATGCGTGATGGGCCTCGACCGCGCCTCGCCCGACGCCCTACAGCTCGATCTTTATCAAACTGCTTCTTCAACTCAAGATGCCATATGAAAAAATGATCAATAGTGTGGTCCAGTTTTTCACAGTGCTGGCATTAAGGACGGGTAGAGCGAGGGCCAGAGGATCCAACAAACGCTATCAGCAAATGGACGCGTGCCAAGATTTGGAAGAAGATCCTATCCTCGTTCATCCATCTCAATAATGGTGAATGCACCAAATAGTTCGGGCATTGGTGTGGTATTCAAGATCTGAGTCCAAAGAGACTCGTATCGGGCTTAAGGCCCATCAAGAACCGGTATGTATGGTGGCGCTCAAGATGCTTGGATTCCACTTCGCCACATTCGCTACAGTAAAAGTCACTCAAAGGTTCATACTGTGAGAGTTCTTCCCAGCGTGTCTGCAGATAGTCAAAATATTCAGTGACAGAAACTCCCATAGATAACTGAGATGCACGATTAAGGTCTTGATGAAGTTCAAAAACACATGAGTCATTTTGAAAATGCCCAAAAATGCGCTTGAGATTCCCCCAAAGTCCTAACACGGTCGTATGATACATGAACATGTTGTAAACAGTAATCTGCATGGAGTGGAACATCCATCCCAAGATGACTGAATTGTCAGCATTCCAATCATCAAGGGCTTTTGCATCAGTCTTCGGTGGGGGCTTATTTGTCGCAGAAAGCCAACTTAGCTTTTGTTTACCGCCAAGGAATAAGCGCAGACTAGTTGACCAGGCTTAAAAATTTTGTCCATTCAACAAGATACTGGTGACCCACTGCGCAAGAGAGTGTGCAAGAGATAGATCGACATGGGGGGCAACAATGACTGTCTGGACGGTCTGGACTTCCTTATTCTGGTCTGAGTCGTCTGACATAATGCTCCAGAAGAATTCAGAATAGGGATAGGGAGAGAGAGAGAGAGAGAGAGAGGTAGAGAGAGAGAGAGAGAGAGAGAGAGAGGAGGGGTAGAGAGAGAGAGAGGAGGGGGAGAGAGAGAGAAAGAGAGAGAGAGAGAGAGAGAGAGAGGGAGAGGGAGAGGGAGAGGGAGAGGGAGAGGGAGAGAGAGAGAATACCCAAATCATGCCGAAGAGAAAACGATGGAGAATAGAAAAGATCTCAAAAAATACGATGATGGAGACCTGACAGGTCTTCCAAAGACATTAAGGGACGAACCAGGGTCTAACGCCATTAATGGAGAGTGGAGAGAGACATGTCAGCCAAAGGACAAGGTTGCCTGGCAATGAAAAACAATGGCGATTTCGTTCTGGTTTGATAGGGCGGCGGCGGTGTGTGGTGGAGAGAGGGGAAGGTGGTTTGTGGTTTTTGGAGAGGAGGGCAACGGTTAGGGTTCTTTTTATGCTCTGATACCAAGTTGATCCTGTTTATTGTATCAAAATCATACATTCATCGTTCGTTCGTAGGTGAGAATTAGGCTACCTAACACATTCACCTAGAATATTCAACATCAGTTAGTGATACCTGACACATTTAACATATTCCAATACATCCTGAGAAGTTATTAAATTATACAGTCCTCAAGCACATTTCTCTCTTCTTTGCTTGATACAGGATACCCAGGCATCGTGATTACCATTACAACAGTCGACAGGCTCTACAACCTGCAACAGTTTCCATAAAATAAGGTGAAAGTTATGGAAGAAATGTTTAATTAAGTGAAGCTATCGATTTCAATATAATACAAAAAATTATTGATTAACATGACAGGATGTATCCTAATGAGACTTTTGGTAGTTAATTTTGTTACACATAATCAAAAGAATTAATAGTTTATTGCAGTGGAGGAAATTAACAACAGATAAAAATAAAAATTCTGTAAAAATTACTGAGAAATTTGGTCTCCAGACTTCAACCTTTCACCGTTGAACGAAACACGATAGTTCAAAGAACTCCGAGGCCTGTGAAACTCACAGTTCCCTTAAAACAGATTCGCCTTCTCCTGGGTGCTTTGAGATTCTCGAGCGTCTGTCTCCCAGGATACAATGGGTACGAGTTGATATGGACAACACTTGCAGTACAACTCCGGCAAACTCCCAGGATCAATTTCATGTGTGTGATTCACTCAAGAGGGGATCCACTATTTATAGAGTTTGTGAATGAGTGTTAAAGATTTTTACTCCTCTTGAACTTCTACATTATCTCCACTAATTTAGTGGGTTAATGGCTCAACTCTCCATTTTCTCCACTAAGTTAGTGAGATCATGTCCTTGAAAGAAGAAGATTTTTCCCCTTCATATTCTTTATCATTTTTCATTTATCTCTAATAACATATTATTATTATTAATAATATGCATTGTAAAAATAATGAATCATTATTTTTTACCAATAATCCCCCACATAAATGAAATTGATCCTATACATAGACTCAATACGTGGTGATAGAATTCTGCGATCGATACCTGCATAGGATAGATAGATTTCACCCCTGGAACCTTCCATTGTGAAATTATATTAACTATACTAGTTGATTAGTAGACGCAATATCCTTGAACTGTTCTGCTATTTTTGTAAACATATAATATGATTCACATATATATCTTTCTGATACCATTTTGGTTCTCATGTTTTATGTTCATTTTGGCCCTGAACATACGCCTGATTCTGTAAGAGTTTTTAAAGAATTGAGCACCACAATTCCCCTTCGAAGCGACCCATCTTCTCTCTCACATAGATGATGACTTAATTAATAGTAGCCCGCATTACTCCGCTCGAATTTCCAACGCATAAGGATCATTAAAAGAAAATATGCTTAGCCTTTACCTACGGATTTCACTATTTCGTCATAGGAATAGGCAGGGGTTTACCCCCACAGTGAAGCACCAAGGTTGTTACAGTTAGGTTGTCCCTTTGAACTTGGATCTTGGGATCTCCAGTCAACTAGGTTGGGTTTCGTTTGTACCAACTTTATTTTATAACGGGCTTAAGTCCCATTCCTCTCAATGTCTTTTTAACTTGATCTCTACTTAACCCTTTGGTTATCGGATCCGCAATGTTATCCTTTTATCTTACAAAGTTAATAGTGATAACTCTTGTAGAGATAAGTTGTCTAACGAAATTATGACGGCGACCTATATGCCTGGACTTGGCATTGTATAAGACATTCTTTGTTCTACCAATTGTAGATTGGTTATCGCAATATATGCATATTGTTGGCACAAGTTTAGGCCAATCTGGACTATCCTCTAGGAAATTTTGTAGCCATTCAGCCTCTTTACTACATTTGTCCAATGCTACAAACTCAAATTCCATCGTGGATCTGGTTATGACAGTTTGTTTCGAAGATTTCCAAGAAACTGCTTCACATCCAATAGTGCAGACATATCCACTAGTAGCTTTGGAGTCTTGTATATCAGAGATCTAGCTTGCAACAATGTATCTTTGTAAGAAAATAGGATCTCTGCTATAATGCAGCCCATAGTCACGAGTATACCTTAAGTACCTTAATACCCTAGTGATTGCTTTCCAGTGATCACTTCCAGTGTTACTCGTGAATCTGCTCAACACACTCACAGTATAAGACATATCTGGTCTTGTACAACTCATCAAGTACATAAGACTGGCTATCACTCTAGCATAT
>JAOWBN010027635.1:0-10409 GCA_028565015.1 Pinguicula moranensis
GAAATTGATACATAAACCAGATACAAGCTCATATAATCTGAGAATAGCCTTCATTCCTTGTACATTCAGAAGAGTCCATGGGCCAAAGAATAAGGTATCATCTGCATATAATGAATGAGTATAAATGGATTCCAACATTTAATCCCCTGTAATACACCAATATCCACAGCACAATGAAGTAATAAATTTAGGCCCTCTGTGGCAATAACAAACATAAATGGAGACAACAGATCACCTTGTCTGAGACCACGATGAAAGTCAAAAATACCAGAAGATGCTTCATTAACAAGTACCGAACCAGAAGCCGACTGGAGACACGCCCTCATCCAAACTATCCACCTTTCAGCAAAACCCATTTTCCTCGTCATGTTAATCAAAAAAGGACCAGCTAACAGAATCATATGCTTTTGCAAAATCAACTTTCAAAAGGATAGTAGGGTCCTTTAAAGATTTCACATGATGCAATAATCACAGGCCAGCAAAATACCTTCTGGATCTGTCTACCTCGAATGAAAGCTAATTGCTGAGGAGAAATAACTTTATCAACCTCAGTCTGTTAGCCAAAACCTTTGATAATAATTTGTAAGCACTGCCAACCAAGGATATAGGACGAAAATAATTAATCTCTATCGGAGAACGAACTTTAGCCAGCAATACAATATATGAAGAATTTATCGCCCTACACAAATCCCCCGAATAATAAAAATCCTTCAAAAAAGTAATATAGTATCCTTTCAAAACCTCCCAATGAGTCTGGAGGAAGTGAAAGTTAACTCCATCAGAGCCCGGACTCTTTCTTCCAGAACAAGACATAAGAGTAGCATAAATTTCGTCATCACTGAAGTCTTCTAACAAAAAATTATTATCCTCAATAGATAAAGTACGCATGCATGGTATCAGAATATTTGGCCTATCCGCAAAAGGCTCTGCAAAATGTTTTCTGAAATGATGTAAAATACCCTGTTTCACACCCACAACATCCTCTTTCCAAACACCATCAAAAAACAAACCATGAATTTCCTTTCAAAAGCGACTGTTGCGTAACCGAGCATGAAACTAACGAGTATTACCGTCCACTTCCCGAATCCAAGAAGATCTTGATTTCTGAAATAGAATGGCCGCCTTATGATTCTGTGATACCTGTAAATCAATCGAAGCCAATTTCCTGTCATTAATTTCAACATCAGATAATGCACGCGTCTCCCTAATGTGATCAAAATGTTGTAGTTTTTCGGTGATTCCTTCAATCTTTCGGCCAGTCATGCCAAAAACATTATGGTTCCAAACTTTGAGCGCTTGTCTCAAAGCTTTGAACCGACAATGCAAAATATAAGACTTATTTTCTTAAAAAATCAGATTCTTCCAAGTATCCTCAACAAATAAATGAAACCCTGGATGAGAATCCCAAACATCCAAAGTTCTGAACATCTTTGGCCCCCACTTTACTGTACATGTCGTCAGTAAAATAGGACGATGATCCAAAATACATCTATAAAAAGCAATCTCCTTCAGACCTGGACATAATGAGACCCAACTATCTGAAAGAAGAAACCTGTCAAGCCGACTCGTACTTGTCCCTCTCCCATTAAGCCAAGTATACAGAAATCTCTGCAGAGGTAGATCAATCAAAGCATTGTCAAGAATAAAATCATTAAATTCAACCATGTCCACCGAAGGAAGACCATAATAATTAAGTCTTTCCGTGGTCGATCTGACATAATTAAAATCACCAACCACACAAATAGCACAAAGATCCGCTTCCTGAATCATACTTGATATATGTAAACGCAATTAATATTAGTAGGAACAAATGAAAAATATACATTAATAACCAATAACTTAGCCTGCGTCGCTTTCCAAACTCCTTCCACTGCAAGTATATTAGGGAAAGAACGAACAACTGAAGCCACAAATATATCTCCATTCCATATTGATAAAGACCACCTGCCTGTCCAACAGATGGACTCTCTGCCCACTGAAACCCATGTCCACTCCATAACTTGCTCAAAATCAATCGATTAGGACAATTTGTCTTTGTCTCTTGTAGACATTAAAAATCAACAGAATTGGAATATGCTAGATTCTTGATAGCACATACCCGACTCGGAACTCCAAGACCTCAAACATTGATGGACATAATCCTCATATAACAACATGAGTAGACACGGGCACAACCTCCTCAAGTACATCCATCTCCACATCTCGTCTTTCCATATCAACCAACCTAGAAACCATTTTAACATAAGATAAATCACTAATCAAACCAATATTCTTCCCAATCTCCCAAGTTTCACAGCCTCATCCACAATTTTATCTGATCGCCGGTTAGAGCCAGTACGTTTTCCTTGTTGAACATCAGCAATGTTCTCCTTATGTAATAAAAATTCAAATAGATGTTCATCAGATTGTGCACTATTCAATTTTTTTGGCATAAATTGCACCTCATTTTTCTTTATGGGAGCATCATACGGTTGAGCGCGGTATTCCTTTTTTGATTTCTTTGTTTTCTTCTTGCGAGAAGTTCCGGCACCCACATCATAAATAACCAGTGCTGCATAGCTTTTAATCATATCAGTTGCTTCAATTTGAATAATCCCAAACTTTTTTTAGTTCATCTTGCACGAAATTCCCATCCTCAAGCAATATTGAAAAATCAGCCACTACATGGTTCATTTTAACTCCGTCATTTCCATTTTACGTCTTGAGCGACATGGCTGATTGTTTGGATAATAGTCTATTCTTTTTACCTAACGTCCGAGCGACAACGTATGATTACTTGGCCAGCAACATATCCCTTTCCAACAACAGAGGAATATCCACCGAAGTCCCTTCAACCGGCGATGCAACAACAACTATCTTTTTCAACCACCATGACATCACTTTCCACTTGAACCTCAGCCACCTCCTGATGAACCAAATTCTCTCCATCCTTCCCGGAATCAGCAACCAACGCAACCTTTACACACTCCATACTCCTCCCAATCGACGGCCAAACAAACTCCCATCGATGACTAACACCCCTTTCCTCAACCACACCAACCAAAAATCACTAATCCTTCAACTCCACCTTCACACTTTTATTTATAATATTAGAGTTTTCGACCCACACAAGCATGCGAGCACGATGTATCATTGTACGATCCACCGTGAATTGATCCAAATGCAAGAACTCTCCGAACGACTTAGCCAAGTTCTTGAAAAATTTGAGGTACCAACAATACAATGGCGTTCCTTTAACCTGCAACCACACATCTCTAGTCCCGTTAGAACCGCCACGTCGCCACGGTCGAACACACGATAAACCAATTAATTCGGCCAACTTTGCTTCCTCTTGAAGACGTATTTGCAACAAATCACTTGGATAGGAAACGAGAACTTCTCCCCCTTCCACTACAATTACGTTTCCTTCAACAAGATCATATTTATTCAGATTCATTGCTATCTGATCCGGAGTAAACAAAGGACGTCCAAGAACGCAATGATCAAGCCATTTAGATGCCAAATAGTCTTCCTCAAAAGTCACAACCCTCTGATTTTGCTTATGCACCGTAGACACCATCCGAGAGCTCGATGTTGATGCAACTATCCCGTGCTTGTTTTGCTCACCCGAACCCGGAGAGGACTTTCGTGAGTCTTGGCCACGCACACGATTGATCAGCAACTTGTAGGCGCCAATCCAGCATCCAGACAATCGTTGCTCAAATGCCGCGCAGTCTCCCACCAGGGCAAATCGAATGAAACCAAAATGCCTCCTATGTTCCGCTTGATTCCGTGGAATGAAAGCATCCCGGACAGCGCCAAACGCTGCAAATACATGACTCATCTCCCCCTTCGTGCAAGCTGGTGGTAAGTTAGCAACATGAAATGAATCAGATTGCGCACGCATTGTCTTAATATAATCCGGCAGCACATATTTTCCTTGTTGAGCCGCCACTTGCTCACCAACAACAACCTTGCCGTCCTTTCTACGATGACACTGGACCTCCCAAACCTCTCCATCATCCACTTGAATATCGCCTCCCATCTGCACTTCGTCGCTGGAAACATGCAGTTTAGAAGCAGAATGAAATTGAGTCACTGGAACATGTTGGACAAGATCCAGTTTTGTAGGATCTATGTCTGTGTTTGACACCTCCAGCAGCAAGGTCCCCGGCAACACATTAGCGACATTCAGGGCTGAATCTCCAGCAATCGTCACAACCCCCGTAGCACCTTTTTCATCAACCGAGAAACATGGAAGATTCAGTGAACTTACTTTGCTTTCCTTCGAAACAACCACGCCCATGTCGCCATTCACATCTTGACCATAAGATAACTTTCGAGCTGGCTTCCCACTTCCACGGCCACTAGTCTTTGACAATTTTCCATCCAATTGCATGACTAAAAGATCGGATCTGAGATAATAGTCAGCGGTTCTTGATGGAACTTTCATTTATCTTTTGTGTGTGGCATGAACCTTATTTTGGGGCATTGATGTAGCCACTCTTTTGAATGTAGTTGAGGACTATGAATGTCCCGAAAAATGAGCTATAACTCTTTTCTATGAGAGTAATGTAACCCTTGTTAATTTAGTAGTGGATTTCTAATATTTAACTCTTTGGAAATGTTGTTGTGGCTATTTGGTTTTATTGTGCTTTTCCTAACTTGCACATGTTTGATCCACATTTTCATGTTCACTAAGCATGGTGGAAGGCCTAGAGACACAAACAATGCTAGGAATAGTAAAACCAATAGTAATTACCGTAAGCACGAGAGTAGTTATGGGGTTATTGCTACCGTGTGTGAATTTCTTAATCTCAAAGTCTTCGATGTATTCAAGTGTGACTTTAAGAGAAGCATGCTTATATATCGTAGAGGGTTGCTTGCAGCTCGAGAGAGACAAGTGACTAAGAGAGAAAAATCCGATAGATAACAACACAATAAATCCGAAGAGTTACTGTAGAAAGAAACCTTTTAAATTCACTAGATGGTGAAGTCACTAGCCCTAGATCTTCTATCCAAGTATTATACGCACGCGTACCCAATTTTTCAGTTTCTTTATTTTAGTCTTTTTCCAATTTTCAGTTTGTAGGTTAGAACTTGACCCCTTTGTTGTTTAGTCCAAATTGCATAAAACTCAGTGAACATTGGTGATTATCATCACAATCCCTGTGGATCGATACTTTTCTCATCACTGTATTACTTGTTCAATGTGTACACTTGCACCCAAACAGTGCGCCACGTATGTGCGCATCAAGTTTTAGGTGCCGTTGCCAGGGATTGGCAGTATAAACAAGATTAACGCCAAGCAAGTTTTAGCTTGATTGAACTTTAATTTCTTGTAGTTTTAATTTTTTGAACTTTGTTTGCAGGCACTGCATGAATCCATGGGGAAGTGACTCCTCTAGTGATGAGTTTGATTCAAAGATTGAAAGAACTTTCCAAGCCAGAAGGAGAGCACAACAACGAGCAAGGGATAAAATGTAACACCCAGAAGACGAGTGCAGAGACTAGAGGAATGTGGTTCTGGTACGAGATGAAGATAATGTGTCTATGAAAGATTTTGCCCTGCCTTGTGCAGATGAAGCAGTCCCCTCTATTAGGAGACTAGCAATTCAGGCAAATAACTTCGAATTGAAACCATCCACTATCCAGCTACTGATGCAACATTTCACCTATGGGGGAGGAGCCACAAAAGATCCAAATTTACATATAAGTATTTTTGTGGAGATATGTGACACTCTCAAGTATGCAGAAGTGACTTTAGACGCTATCAAATTAAGGTTGTTCCCATTCTCTCTAAGAGATAAAGCAAAGAGATGGTTGCAACCATTGCCCCTAGACTCAATACACACTTGGGATGATTTAAGGAAGCAATTCCTTATTCAATTATTTCCACCGTCCCTGACGGCAAAATTATTGAGTGAAATTACATCGTTCAAACAGAGAGATATGGAGACGTTGTATGAATCATAGGAGAGATTTAAGGACTTATTGAGGAGTTGTCCAGACCATGGATTACCATGATGGAGGCAAATCCAAACATTCTATAATGGGCTCGATAAGACCACCAAAAGAGAAATTGATGTGGCAACCAACGGAACATTCATGAAAAAATATACAACGAAGCTTATACACACTTTGAGGCCATGGTGCAGAGTTGTTATAGATGGCCCACTGAAAGTGAAAGCAACAAAAGAATTGGACGATGACATGAAGTAGACAAGGTGGATACATTGATTGCTGCAATGCATGCCAGGAGCTCCAAACTTGAAACCTTATTCAACAAAAATGGAGCTCCAAGGCCAGTGATGACAGTTCAACCATTGTCTTGTGAAATGAGTGGAGGACCACACCCCAGAGATAAGTGTCAAGAGCTATCATCAATGGATAACATCCCAATGGAGCAACTGAACTTCGTATCAAATCAGCTAAGATATCAAAACTTCAATCCGCCAAAAAATGACCGTCCTAACTTTTCGTGGAGCAAAAATGAACATGTGCTGAACCCTCCAGTACATATACCATTTCAAGGACAAAGGCTTTTTCAAGGTCAACAACAGGTGCAGAGACCACAAGGAAACTTGCAACAACAACATTTGGCAACAGATGATCTGATCACTTAAGTAGCCTTGACTGCAAAAATATAACCCAAACCTTCAATACTTAGTGGCATAGTTGGCCACCGTGTCATAGGGATTTATGCAAGAAACAAGGGTTAACATCAAGGATCAAACAGTAGCAATGAGGAATCTGGAAGCCCAGCTGGGACAACTAGCAAAGTAGTTAGCAGAGAGACCCCCTGGAACATTGCCAAACACTGAAGTGAATCCTAAGGAGCAGTGCCAAGCTATAACCCTGAGAAGCGGGAAAGAGGTAAAGATTATGTCCAAAGATACCTCACTAGTGAAAAAGGAAGAGACTATAAAGTCAGAGGAAAGCATACCTCAGAAAAGGAAGAACATAAACCACCAGTTCCATTCCCACAAAGAATAAAAAAAGGAAAACTGAACAAGCAGTTCCAAAAGTTTCTAGATGTTTTTAAAAAGCTGCATATTAACATTCCATTTACAGAAAATTTGGAGCAAATGCCATACCACGTAAAATTCATGAAGGTTATTTTATCCAACAAGAGGAGATTTGGAGATTATGAGACTGTGGTTCTCACAGAGAAGTGCAGTGCCATCCTCCAAAAAGCGTTGTCACCAAAGATGAACGATCCAGGGAGTTTTACTATCCCCTGCTCTATTGGAAATGCTACATTTTCTAGTGCTTTGTGCGATCTAGGTGCAAGCATTAACCGTATGCCATTATCTATTTTTCTGAAGCTTGGATTAGGTGAAGGTAGGCCCACCACAATTTCCCTACATCTAGCAGATAGATCCATCAAGCACCCTAGAGGAATCATTGAAGATGTTCTTATCAAAGTGGATAAATTATCTTCCCAACTGATTTTATTATTCTGGATATGGAAGAAGATAAAGACATCCCCATTATTCCGGGAAGGCCATTTCTATAAACAGGAGGTGCAATCATTGATGTCTGAAGAGGAGAGCTAAATCTCAGAGTCCAAGGGGAAGAGGCCAAATTTAATGTGTTTCGGGCAATGAGAAAACATGATCACTGGGAAGATTGCTTGAGTGTAGAGGCTTCTGAACAATTTTGCCAGCTTGACAATGTATACCACCAGAGTGATCTGGAAAATTGTTTAGTCAATTCTTACCCACTTATTCTGGAAATGCCAGGAGTTAAGGAATAAACCAACTAGTCAGACGCTAATGAAGTTCAGGGAAGGGCTTATTTTGAAAATTCGAGAGAACGTGCTGCATATCAAAACATGTCAATCCACAACCACCTGAGCTAGAACTCAAACCATGGCCCACACATTTAATGCATGCATTCTTAGGCACTGATGAAACCCTGCCAGTAATTATTTCAAGTTCTCTTTCACCTCAACAAGAAGACAGACTGTTACTCAGGGATCACAAGTGTGCTATAGGATGGACCTTGGCAGACATAAAAGGAATTAGTCCATCTGTGTGTATGCACTGAATATTCTTAGAAGAAGGAAGCAAATAAGTCATAGCTTCCCAAAGAAGACTAAACCCAATTATGAAAGGGGTAGTTAAGAAGGAGATCTTGAAATGGTTAGATGTTGGAATTGTGTACCCTATCTTGGACAGCAACTAGACTAGTACAGTACAGTGCGCTCCAAAGAAAGGAGGGATGACACTGGAGGTTAATGATCAGAATGAAATTATTCCCAAGCGGACAGTCACTGAATGGAGAATCTGTATGGATTACAGAGCACTTAACAAGGCCACGAGAAAGGATCATTATCCATTACCATTTATTGGTCAGATGCTAGATCACCTAGCAAGCCATAAGTTCTACTGTTATCTGGATGGCTACTCTGGATACAATCAGATTTGTATAGTACCTGAAGACTAGGAGAAAACTAGCTTTACTTGCCCTAATGGAAATTTGCATTCTGCAGAATGCCATTTGGACTTTGCAATGCTCTAGCTACCTTTCAGAGGTGCATGCCTCTATTTTCTCTAACATGGTGTAGCACATCATTGATGTATTCATCGATGACTTCTCTGTGGTGGGAGCACCATTTGAAGGCTGTTTGAAAAATTTATAATTGGTGCTTACAAGGTGTGAAGTCTCTACTTTGGTGCTCAACTGGAAAAAATAACACTTCAGGGTACAGGAAGGAATTGTGCCGGGACACAAGGTGTCAAGTTTGGGATAGAACTTGATAGAGCAAAAATAGAAGTCATTTCCAAACTACCACCACCAACTTTTGTTAAAGAAATTAGAAGCTTCTTGGGCCATGTGAGTTTTTACAGAAGGTTTATTAATGATTTTTCACACATTACCAGGGTACTATGTAAGCTACTGGAAAAATATGCAAAATTTGAGTTTGAGCATAACTGTTTAAAAGCATTCAATTTCATGAAGGATAAGTTGACCACTACCCCAATTATTTATACACCTGATTGGAGGGAACCTTTTGAAATCATGTGTGATGCAAGTGGCTACGAAGTAGGAGCAGTTCTTGGCAAGATGAAAAGAAAAGTATTCAGCACAATTTACTACGCAAGTAGAACATTGAATCCAGCTTAAATCAATTATGCTACCACAAAAAGGAGCTGTTAGCCATGGTGTTTGCATATAATAAATTCAGACCCTATATTTTGGGAATCAAAGTAGTAGTGTATACTGATCATTCAACCATTAAATATCTCATGATGAAACAAGATGCTAAGCCAAGGCTAATCAGATGGATTTTGCTCCTATAAGAGTTTGATCAATCAAAGATAAGAAGGGCTCTGAAAATATAGTAGATGATCATCTCTCACGTCTAGAAAATTAAAATAGCAATGAAGTGGACAACATCCCAATCAATGATTCTTTTCCAGATGAAAGCCTGTTGGTTGTCTAAGGAAGTACAGAGCCCTGGTTTGTAGATATTACAAACTATCTTGCATGTAGGATTATTCCCTAGGGATCATCATGGCAACAAAAGAAAATATTTTACTCCCAAGTGAAGTTATATTTGTGGATGAACCTGTATGCTTAGATCAAGTAATTCGCAGATGTGTTCCAAAAGAAAACATGCATTATATTTTAACTCAGTGCCATACACTGCAGTGTGGATTCTACTGGCCTACACTATTCAGAGATGCACACGAGTGTGTCACCAAATGCGACAGATGTCAAAGAATGTGACAAATCTCAAAGAGGAACGAAATGCCTTAGCAAAATGTGTCGGAAGTTGATATCTTCGATGTGTGGGGACTTGATTTCATGGGTCCGTTTCCTCTCTATGTGGGGCAAAAGTATATATTAGTTGCAGTGGATTAAGTCTCCCAATGGGTTGAAGCAATAGCCACACCCTCAAGTGATGCCACAGTAGTGCTGAGATTTTTGCGTGAACATATCTTTCCAAGATTTGGTACACCTAGATGCATTGTGAGTGATGGAGGAACACACTTGTGAAACATTGCCGAGGAAATATGGAGTTCAACATCATACTTCTTTGACATATCATCCTCAGTCTAATGGACAAGCTGAAGAATCAAACAGATAAATAAAAGCAATCTTACAAAAAATAGTGGGCACTTCCTGAAAGATTGGACATTAAGACTTGACGATGCACTTTGGGCCTACATAACTTCCTATAAAACGCCCATTGGCATGTCTCCATATCGTCTAGCCTATGGAAAAGCTTGTCACCTACCTGTGGAGTTGGAACATAGAGCCTATTGGGCCATGCATAATCTGAATTATAATCATTAAGGCAACATGAGAGAAGAGGATATTGTTAGTGTTATGTTCTAAGGTCAATCACCTTAGGCCTATGTATTGACACTTTAATATTGTATATATGATTGTAGCAACCTTCACTACTTGTTTATTTA
>JAOWBN010027646.1:0-10409 GCA_028565015.1 Pinguicula moranensis
CTTTTGAAGTAGTTGATCTCATCAACTATAGTGTAGAGGCACTTAAGCTAGAATATGGATGCTTTTAGTTGACGAGTACATCGTATTGACTCGCATAGAGATCATTATTTTGTCAATAGTTGATACTTTAAAGAATAGTAGGTGTAAGTGATCCTTAAACTTGAGATCACCATAGAGGTCTTGAGTATTGATGTCACTCTCTGATTCTATTCGGAGTTACACCGTAAATGGGTAACAATGGGTAGTTTTGGAAGTGGTTTGAAGTACGGAAGGATTGTGAGTGATCAATAAAGAATTCATCGCTCCTAAAATATTAAGAGAAGATCTCCTTATGGCCACTTGTAAGAAGTCATGGAAGCCTTTGCAAAACATGAGTTTAATTAGAAAGAAGTTTCTAATTAGTACTTAATGATCATGACATCAGTTACAAGAAATCTTATGTATAATAAGGATGACAAATAACCTCAATATTCAAGATTATGGATATGAATAAGGTGAAAGGATATTCATTACATGAGAGCTAGTTCTTGAAAGGATAGTCTCCTTCTATGACTATTCTCAATACTTTGGGGCCATTATATTTTGTTAGAGGTCACTCATGGTCTATGATTTGAATTAGGGATTAATGAATTATAAGTGTGTAATTTATTAACTTTAATTTGATTATGTTAATTCAAGGTCCATTGCCAAATTATTGAGAACCTATAGGGTCGCACACATAAACATCAAATTTTTTGAGGGGTCATTTTATAATTAAGGTAAAGTATAGGGATCAAAATGAAGTTTATGAAATTTCAAGGACTTGTTTGTAATTATGGGGGCACAAATGTAATAAGCATAAGTTTATGGGATGCATATTATATACATCAAACTCCATTAGTTGGATTGGACATATATATATATATATATATATATATGGGGCAGGTTCCCTGGCCACTATATTTGACACTAGTTTTTACACTAAATCACAACCCTACAAATTTTAATCACAAACGGCCAGGATTAATTCATGTTAATAAAATTGGTGAAAGAGAAAACCCTACCGTCATCTTCGCTTTCCTCGTTTCGCCCTCCAGTTTCACTGCCATTATCAACAATTTCCGAGGGTTTCACCTTAACTCCGCTCTCGTCCTCGTTCGTCGCCGATTCACTGGAAATGTCTTCATCTTTTTGCCCCTCTGTATTCTCGGTTATCCCATCGTCGTCTACTCTTCCTCTTCGTCTGGATTTTCCCAAACCAAATCAATTTAGATAATGAATTTAGGCCACATGCCCAAATCAATTCCTGAATCAATATTTCACCAGTGATGCAGAGAAATAAACAATCATGGGGTCTCCAATTTCTCCAATAACGAAACAGAGAGAAGGACCAGAAATGTCTGTTGTAGCCATGGAAACCAATTCCTGAATCAGTATTTCACCAGTGATGCAGAGAAAGAAACAATCAAGGGGTCTCCAATTTCTCAAATAACGAAACAGAGAGAAGGAGCAAAAACATCTACTGTAGGCACGGAAACTGAAGAAGAGGAAGCCGGAATTGAAGAAATGGGTAGTGGCACAGAAAGAAACAGAAAATTCAGATTTAATCCTGGCCGTTTGTGATTAAAATTTGTAGGGTTGTGATTTAGTGTAAAAACTAGTGTCAAATATAGTAGCCAGGGAACCTGCCCCTTGTTTATATTGGCTAATTTATTTATACTACCTAATTTATTTATATAAATAATTCTCAAAATAGATTTATATAATAAAACAGGTTTATTAACTAGAGATTAAAAAAATATTTTTAATTATTTATAGAACCAAATCAAAACAACAATAACTGAAATAAAAGATTTGGTCTCACGCTTCTCAGATGTTACGTCACCAAAACAAACAAAGCAAACCCATGGATATATCTCGATCCGGATTATATTGATATTCATACTAAAATACCAATAAAAGATTTTTATTGGAAAATATTTTGAAGATAATAAAATTTATGTCCATATGATCATGCCAAGTTTGGCAGGATAAAATGAACATGACCCGAAAAAATTATTCTCAACACAGATCAAATGATTGCAGTTCATTCAGGGGCTTATCACCCAATATCACGCGATAAGAGTTTATGAAAATGTTCCAACCACTGCAAACGCAACTCAATAGAGATTTAAGCATTAAGAACATCAACAAAATTCAAAGCCTTTTTTTGGATAAGCGAAGTTTACATCTAACATTCCTCGTTTGATCCACGACACAGTGTACTTTTAACATCCTCCAACAGCATAGATTTTTAGACAAGTTGATCACTATTCCTTCCATCATCCCCTATAAGAGGGAAATTCATGAAGCTTCATTGGATGCTGCTTCATCATCCTTGTGCTTGATCATGCCAGAATCAACGAGAATCGGAATTTCTGCGGCAAGCCAAGGCGCCAGGCCTAAACAGAGACCATGGGCTATACCAAACCTAGGACTGGGTATACATAAGAGAACTGAAGTCAGAATAGCCAGTCAAAGTATGCAAAGAAAGCAGATGTAGAGCTGTTTACTGATTGCAGCGAGATGGACTTGAATATAATAATGAAACGTCTTAGAATGTCAAGATATGCAAAGGATACCAATTTCAGTTCACCATACAATTTTTATTTCGATCATGAAATAGTAGTACTCAAACATATGACCTAGTGAATGCACAACCTATACACACCCTTACAACCAGTAGGCTACGGAGACTTGTTCACCAGACTACTTAAATTGTCATTAAACCAAAACAAATGGGGTCTTGTTAATAAGTGAACTTGACAAACATATATATAGAACAACCTTCTCCATTCACTTAACCTCAAGATGCAAAAGATGTTTATCGATATTAACAGTATACCCTAAACCTAAAATAGAACAAAGAGAAGGCAATCACTGAACTAGAACAGCAAAAGGGAATCTCTGTGAACTAAGATTCATTGATCGAATGTGCAGGACTGTAATATTAAGTGTCGCTAGTATCTCAATTGGCAGAAGGAGAACATAGGCACTAGTTGGTTCCAAATGCAACAGATTAGTTCCACCCTAACCCAATCCACCATTACCAGAAACATAGTAATAAGGAGAAGGAAGTAATCAATTATGGTAATAAACAATCAAAATATCTCCTTAATCACCATTGATGAACCACGGCATCACGACGGCGACTATGATTGCAATGTTTCGTTAGTTTCACATTACCAATTCTTAAGGTAGCTAAGAATCAAGCTATTCCCTTTATCACCAAAGCAACCATAACTAAAATGTGCTGTTAATTTTCCATTAACAACAGTTGAGTTAAGGCAGAAAACAATCAAGCTATCTCCTTAATTACCACTGGAGAACCACAGCGGCCAAAAAAATTGCAATGTCCAGTTAATTTTCCATTAACAGCATTGCAACTATAGAGCGAAGAACCAAGAATAAGGTACAAATTTTCACCAGCACAAAGGGCTGATCTTTGCTACAAGAAAAATCAAATTCAAACCAAGCTAGGGATATCAAAACAAAGAGGCCATATAAACGAAAGATAAGATGAAAGTTACCAGTTTTTCGCCCAAAGTGGTTTGAAATGCACCGTCAAACATATCTTCCCTCCTCTATACATCTAAAATAAAAAAATCAAGCATAATCAATAGCCATTATCCACACGAAAACTAACCCCTAAACAGATCAAAATAAAACCTTCTGCGTTTTTCCATCGAGCTGGGGCAACTCCAATTCCGGTGCGGTAGCGGGATAAGTAACCGGAATATCGAACTGCAAATCGAACTCGTATTTCAGTAAATTGTGTACATACCAACACTTCCCAGTCCATCGCGTCCCCTCCGGATTAGCGGCGGAGATCCGAAACCAGTCATTATCATTGGACTTATTCATGGAGGTGTATGCGATCAGCGCTTTGTACTCTTCCTTCAACCGTTGGGTCCACGCGCCGCCGTCACGTGGCCCGGCTTTCACCGAGAGCAACGGGATCCGCGTCAAAGTCGACTTCGTTGACGGATCCCAACCCTCCATAATCCGACGATAAAAATCTCGTCTTGACAAAAAGTTGTGAAGATGGAAAGTTTTTCTGTAACCGAAAGAAGTCCGCGTGGCGTGGGTATTACGAAGCGAGTTTTTCTCCGTCACATGTCAGCCTTTTGTCGAAGGAGAGGGGTAAAAAGGTAAAATCCAATAACGCCGTGGAGTATTTCTTTTATTTCTGAAAACCCCGCGCGCTGTGCTGTCCAATCCAACCGTGGTAGCATAGTATTCAAGCAGTCACCCCCACCCCCAATTGAAAACCCTAGAAAAGCTTTATCGGTTCAATTTCCAATTTCACGGTTTGAAGATTCTGGTTCAACACCCGAAAGTCTTGCATGGCTGGGGCACCAGGAAGGGAGCAGGCGCTCCCGCTGCTAGCAACTGCGAATAACCATGGAGATTTGGCGGTGAAATTGTCGTCATTGAAGCAGGCTAAGGATATATTGTTGTCCGTTGAACCTTCTCAGGCGGTGGATCTTTTTCCGTTCTTGGTTGAACTGCAGTATTCCCCTGAAGCCCTCGTCAGAAAATACCTGCTTGAGTGAGTAAAAAAAGCTTTCGTTGGCCCTCTTTCTTTATTTTATTTTGTTCAATTCTTCTTCTTCTTCTTTTGCGTCGTTGAGAATTCCCAGTCTTTGAATGCTCGGGATTTTACTCGTATGGGCTGGAGCTGTGTAATTAATTGCCTTATATTGCAATCGGTGCGTGCCTCATTGTAATTCTCTTTCTCTATTGTTATTCTTTTTCTCTTGAGTGTTCATATTTGATTTGTTTCTTTGACGATGCCTTTTCTTTTATGTTTTTGTGACAGCTCATGGGAACCTTGTTAAGATTGAGATTAATCGTCTTTTAAGAGACTAAAGCATTCAATTGCAGGCTTACTGGCCTGTCCTTACACTACACGTCATTCATATAATGACTGCATAGGATGCTGCATTACTCTTCTCCTGTGGCGTCTGATATAGATAGTTAAATTGTTTTTCCAACGCATCTCATGGATAGCTATTATGTTAAGTTGTTATCGCATATGCAGCATTCATCATTATCTTCGTTTCCCTTGGTTGACAGGGTAATTGATGAGATTGGGGCCAAAACAAGGGAACATCTGTCCATATTGCTGCCTGTCTTGTTGACATTTCTTAAGGATAATAATCCCGGAATAGCAAAGCAGTCAATTATCACTGGCTCTAAATTTTTTTATGTTGTGGTGGAAGAGTTAGCGTTCCAGGTTCTCTCTCTCTTTCTCTCTCTCCCTCCCATTCATGTGTATGTCTTGCATCTGTGCCATCTCTGTGAATAAGTTTGTCCATTCAGGTATGACATAATTTTTTCACATGCTTTCGTTCGCCTCTTGTAGAACATTCATTTGGTCTAGTCTAGACGTGTTTCCTACTTTTGAGTCAATGTACTAGTTCAAATCCTTTTATTGTACCATAAACCATAGCATCGAGGCGCATGGGCTTTGGGTTATTATATACCCCTCATTCCCAAAGAAATTACTTGCATATGAAGTTACTAACTATTCAAATACTAGCAAACTCTGAGTTTTCATTTAACATCTAGTATGTTGCTTATTTATTCAACCGCCACTGAAAAATTGCATTTAGTTACTATTTTTTGGATGCAGTCTTTAACTTACTTTTGCATCCTTGTTTTCTTTACTATGTCTATATTTATATTTGAAACTTTAAAAAAATATTTAAAAATTATAGTTTCAACGGCGTGGTATAGTTGAGAGATGGCTTGAAGAGTTGTGGACATGGATGATCAAATTTAGGAATGCCCTTTTGAACATTCTCTTTGAGGTATGGATGAAGATGCTGTTCCTATATTGTCTTTTAATGAGTACTGCCATTCTAACATTCTTTAGGTACTTACTGTCTACTTCCTTACATGCTAGCAGTGGATTAATATTTTTAGATGATGGTTGCTTTGTCATTTTGACTTTTTTATTAGAATTATTGAGAAACCAATCTCTTCAATTAATGGTGACTTTCTGAATGCAATGATGCCTATCAAAATTAATAAATGTTGTAATTCCTTTTAGGAAAAAAGTGTGTAATAAGCTGTTTTGATGTGCCATTAAATAAAAATTGTTTAGAGAAAGAATCACCAGAAATGCTGCTCAGAGGATGGTGAAAATTGCTATGGTCTTTACTTTCTTGAAGAAAATAACAATAGTTCTGTTGTTAAAACTTGTACTGGAATTAGAATATCATTTGCTAATACTACAATTTTGCAAGAGGAACTACAATTGTGCAAGAGGATCTAAAATTGTTTCATGTCTTCTTAGTTGAGTCGTTTCAGTAATTTCTTTTTTTTTTCCTGGATTTCTCACAGGGTGATTCTGCTGGCCCCAAGTTGATGGCACTAAAATTTTTGGAGATGTATATTTTGCACTTCACGCTGGATTCAAATGATCTTGGGGCACGTAACACAGAAGGTGCCTTTTTTTGTTAATTAAGAATTTCTATTTTTAATCTAACATGATGCGTGTTCTAGGCTGCTATTATGCACTCGTTTTTTTGAGTGTGAGATTCTGATTGTTAGCCATCACAAACCTGCTTCTCTTTCTTCTAGTAATGACAAGGCACGGCAGGATGTTTAACATTTCATGGATAATGGATGGCCACCCTATCCTGGATCGACCTTCTCTCGCATCAGATGCAATTAGATACTTGGGCATATTATTGGACATGCTGCCGTCAGCTAGTAATTACCCTGGTTCTTTGACGATTGCTGCCATCAGTAGGTAAGCTTGAGTAAACTTTTTATGATAGTTCATTTGCTGTGTAGTCTGGATACAACCCTTTTTTTGTAAGTCCTGCAAACTGCATTCCTGCTGCCTTGTTTATGTATTTCTAGAGTCTCTGAGTTGCTAATTCTTTTAGATAAAGAATTAATTTGAACTTTCCCTTTTTGCTACAAACCGTCTTAGGTACAACAGATCATGCAAATATTGATTAGACACTTAGTACTCTTTAGATGTTTTTTGAAGAATGGATTTTTTCTTTTTCAAGACACCTAGTAGATGCGTGTACATTTACCCCTTCATGTGTAGTTGTATCTGATGTCCTTGCACTATTCTATTCCACTTCAGAATCAGAGTGCTACTTGTCTTTAAGATCCATATGGGTACCTTTGCCATTTACCATTACTGTTTTCCAAGTGAATTAAAATGGTTTGGGGGTTGATGCTCCTATGGAGTCTCATGATTATCCAAGATCTTGAACAATTAACTTTCCAGGTAGTTCCATGTATAAACTATTTTTTGATATCTTGCTTGAGTCTATGATAGCTGGTTGCTACCATGATGTTGATTGTCATAGTTAACTTTGCTGCCATCTACTTGTATCTTTTATCGAGGTGTTGATCCTTTATCCACCATGGCTATAATTCTATATTATAAACTATTATTGGCTTGTTCTTTTCTTGTTAAACTACAACTGTTTCCTAATGGAATGCATTTGCACTATTTATTTTTGAGGGATATCTATCGTGGTGTGAAGCCTCGCTAGTTAGTGCTTTTGTTCAACTGCATTTTTGCGCCGTTGTTGCAGCTGCTGTCCAGTTTTTTAGCGGGGAGTTTATTGGCAGTTTGCCTACTACTGCTGAGTTGGTGGTTCGGATAAGAGAAGTAGGAGTTAGCTGATGTAAACTACATCATCGATTGACAGGACTGATTAAGCCTTGTATAAATTTGATCTAGAGGATCTAAAATTATCTGGACACACAACTGACTGCATTGTATACCAATATGTTTGTGAGATCGAAGATACATTCCATTTTTATCACATTCTTTGTATGAAGTTAGCAGCATAAGCAAACCCTGTAAATATTGTTTATTGAAGTATTCTTGTATGTCTGTGATTTATTGTTTATGTGAGTTGTTTTAGTTAATACTTTACAATGTGCTATAAGTTCTGATAAGCTTCTGGTTCTGTTATTGTTTCCAGTTCTTGTGCACCTGTTATTTCCTTGTGGAACTATCAAATTTTTGTGAACTCTGTAAAAGTTAGATATGATCTATATTACTTGTGTCTTGCTTATGACTAGTTTTCCAAATGAAATGAAACTTTTGAAGTTTTCATTCTCGACCTTGAGTGAGGAATGTTTCTATGTGGTTGCATGCATTGTAGCTACAACTATTTGATAACATAATGTTATTATAGAAATAAATCCGGCTATTTTTATTTATTTTTTATATTATCTTGTTGCCATCTGTAAGTTGAATGCATAAGCTGTCCGAATCATTTCGGGGCCTCTTTATGGAAGTAACTGAAATCCTGCTAATTAAAGATCATGTGATTAATGATGACGTGGACTTGCGTGTGGGAATTCTCGATTGTGGACCACAACTTGGAACTGTCGAAACATGAATATGAGAAGTTGCAAACGTTGCTTTTGATCATAAAAACATTCTGGAACTCCAGAATATGATCAGATGGCGAGTTGGATACTACCAACGAACCACTTACAGAAGATTCTCTCTATTTTCAATTCAACGTAGTGGAATTAGTTGAATGTTGAATCCCTAGAAAAATTTGAAGAACTTGATTTCAACTCTGGAGGGCACTGGAGCTGGAGGCATTTACCAGAGATCTTTTCAAAAAAATATTATGGAAACCTCAAAGATTATGATTTTCAAAGGGCCAGTTTTCTCTGTTATCTATCAACTATTAAAATAAAATCATTGAATTTCTTCTGAAATTAGGTCTTCAACGTCGTAAACTTTTTGCTGAATAGTAATGGTTGTTGACAAGAATTTTGTTACTACTTTTTGGATATCATGCTGTGCTGTCGTGGTTGCATTTGCCCATGAATGCTAATACATTGAGGTTCTGATTGTGGTCATGGTGGAATGGATGTGTGGTTGTACGGGATTAGATAAGATCCCGAATGGGATCTTTAGAGATACGCTAGGTACCGCACCTATCAGTGCCAAGTTGATAGAGGGGCGATTGCGATGGTTTGGACATGTACGCAGAAGGCGTGGCGACAAGCCCGTCAGGAGAGTCGAAGGGCTACAAGTTGAAGAAGGCGGGGGAAAGGGAGACCGATAAAGACGTGGGAGGAGCAGATTCAACTAGATTTACCGGGATTAAACCTCTCTGAGGACCTGACCTCTGATAGGACGAGTTGGAGACATTATATTATGGTTAGAGATATATAGGATTAGCGTACGTAGATCGATTGGTAGATAGATGAGGATAGATATGATAGATTGTAGGGGGGTGATATTGATTTATTTAGTGGTTTGAGTATTTAGTTATGGTGTTCATTTATTCAAGTATTTATTTGTGTTTAGACATGTATGTAAGTATGCATCTATGCATTCATTCTTTACTTTTATTTACCTTTTATTATTATTAATCTAGCTATTTTTTTAATGAATTTTTATTTTAATTTTTAGTTATTTTTTATTTTTTATTTTTTCACTCTCGAGCTAGGGGTTTCCACGGAAACAGACTCTTTGACTCTTTTGAGGTAAGGGTACGACATCGTACATCTCACCCTCCCCAAACCCTGCTTTAGGGCTGGATTTACTGGGTATGTTTGGTTTGGTTATTGTGGTTATGGTGGAATTCAAATTTAGGACGTTATTTGATACTACGAAGTGAATTTTGTTCATTTTAAAATATATATTTATCTTTAAAATTTGTTTTGTTATTTATGTTCCATCTGTGGATGGTTATTTTGTTTCTGAATTCTTTATCATTTTTTCTGTCTGTTATATAATTGTCAATAAAAGTTCTAATGTGCACTATGAATTTAGCCGTCACCTTATTAATGTTTGATGTTTGCCGTCAATATCAGATGATGCTCTTGGGCTTTCTTTGCACAAATGCAGTAATTGCAACTTGTTTATGAACTACATGTATGCCATGTCTCAAACTATTAGTTACCTAACTTGGACATTGCTACATGGTGGGAGTTTTTCCTTATATACTATTTCTGGCGGTCTTTCACATATAAGCCTATGCTTATGGATGAGCTTTCATCTGTTGGTGAATGAACAAGCATGTGATACATTTTACATTTAAGTGTCAGTGTACATTGACTAAGCATTGCACTTTTCTGAATGCAAATTTAAGCCACTAATTCTTAGTCAGTTGCTTAAATTGCAACCAAATCTGATGTTGGAGTTTTTTAGTGGTACTAGTTTGGTTCTATCATTCAGTCCTTTGTTGCGAAACCATTTGTATTTTCTAACTTGTAATTTTGAGAAAATCGGTGAACTACTTCATAGCACTTTGTCCTTTTGGTTGTTGCATGCTTCCATTGTTGAATAATTTTGTAGACAACTTAAGGTGATTTCAGGTTTAGAATTTCTATTTGTTTGTTGTTTGGTTTCTTTGTCAAATTAAAGGCTAATCAGG
>JAOWBN010027657.1:0-22041 GCA_028565015.1 Pinguicula moranensis
GCGTGCCGGGCTGGATTTTCCCGCCCACAAACCGCTCCGTGCGTGCCGGGCTAGCCCGGCACGCACGTTTGCCGAACTCTAACTGATAAGGACCGATACCTGCACATAAGGGCTGATACCTGGTAGGGCTAGCATGAAAATATTCATTTCACTGCGAATGCTAAGTGCGGAAGAATAGTAGAATAGGTGCTGGGGAAGCAATTACTTCTAGATACCCCAGAAAGGCTCTGCCTAGCTAATAGGTCCTAAGATAATCTATTTGGGAGTTCATATTGACTGAAGTGCACCATCATTCTTAAATCTCTCAATCAGTTTCATATAAATGCAACTTCATACCATGCAAAACACATTTCCCTGTGCACCAGGGAGGAAGTTCTCCACATCCGCACTACTAGACCAGTCATTTAAAGAACCTTCCTAAGCTAGCAATGTTAGAGAAAAATGAACTGACAAATTATTTTATGATATGTGAACCGGGTAAGCATGAGATCCTTCCAAATAACAAAGAGAGTACAGGAAAGTCACAACAGCCAAGGTACCTGCATTTCAGTTACGTGATTGGTTGCAGATTTCCAACATGATTCCCCACTGATCTCCAACTGCTTGGCCCAACTTCTTGCCTGTTCCCAATACCCATTCTTTTCTAATGCTGTCAAAAGCGAGGCATCATCAAATGTTTCCTTTTCAAGGAGGGGGCACTCATCACCACGAAGACAAGGTTCTGCCATTTCCATTTTCCAGCATTGTTGCCGATATCTTGTAGTAGTGAACCCTCCATCACCAAAATCAGTAGCCGCAAGGAGTTTTAGCAAGCATCTTCTTTCATATGGAGACTGGCAAGTCGAAAGCATAGCATCAGCAGCTTTGACAGATGTCGAAATTGTCCATGAAATCCCAAACTTCCCTTCTTCACGGTTGGATTGTGAAAGAGAAGCCTCTTCCTTGATTCTGGCAGCAAAGGATCCAAGATGAGCTGAAGCCTCAGAAAGGCGCATTTGTGAGAAGGCCTAGGAAAGAAAATGAGTTCGAATTCATCAAAGTGGTCATGTCAATACTCAATTACTCACTCATATCCTTCAAATCAGTTTGTGTCATTTTTTATTTATTCTTCAGATAAACTTTATACAAGGTCAACCAATACACAGATAACAATGGAGACTTTATCAAAGGTAAAGAAAAGTGCAATTTGATGAAAATAGACTATCAATCAATGCTAAAGAAAAATCTCGGAAGTGCAATACGGGTCACAAAAATAGAATCACGCATAAATGACAGAAATCCTGATGAATAGCACTTCTCAATCTGTAACTTTACCCACGAGCTGAATTTACAAAACTTCAGTACTACTCCAAGGACCTATTAACTAACCTCAAGTATTCGGAGGATTGAAATAAAACACTTTTTGGCCAGCAGTTTTCAAGATAACTGCAATATCTTGTATGCCTAATTTAGAGCAAAGTCCAACTAGTAAAACTTGATAACTTAACATTTGCAAATATCTGCCGTCACAGATTCTTATCAAAAAAAAAAAAATTCAGCCGTCACATGATAATTGCTTCCTTCAGAATAAATTTTAGTACAGAGTTGAGGATATAAATTGCTTATAAAGATAAATTTTGAAATGCTTTCGTGCCTGCACAACCATATGAAATATCATTCCCTGATGTTCAATGGAATGTGTTACCTGAAGGGCACGAATGAAAGGCAACAGCGAGCATGAAGGAAGAAATATCTCAAATGCTTGTAACAGAGGCAGGAACAGATGCTGCTCAGAGAGCACAGAAACCATTTTTGACAAGGCATTAGACGTGCTATTTGTGTCAGTTGAAAATTTTAAATCTTCAGGATTTGGTTTGTTCTTGTTATCTTCATTAGCAACACCCTGGATGTCTTCATTAGCAATATAAACTTCAGAGAGCTGAGAAACTTCAGAAGCCAATGAATCCACTGGAGTGGGTTCCAGAAGATGCCTGCGCTTTGGTTTCTTCCTGTTGTAATGAAATATTACTGTTCTCGAACTAGCAGGAAGGGAATTAGTAGCCTCCACAGCAGCTCCAACAGTTTTTGCTATTTGAGATGCTATATCATTAACTTTGATGGCAGAAGTTTCCCTGTAAGAGAGTAAACTTTACATTCTATTTCGATGTATCAACAAAAAGTTAAAAAGTGAAGAAAGAAACAAGATTTGCTCGATGAGAATAAAGCTATGCCAACGAAAACAGCTGGATGAATAATTTAGCAAAAATAGTTAATAAATTTGAAAAAAAAATGATTTACAATTGAACATGCTGATAAATAGGGATGGGAACCAAAACCTGGCTGCAGTTATTTCCAGCCAAACTGTCAGGCATGACAGCAAAGAGACATCATGAAAGCAAGATGCGATCATGGCCAAAATTGACCAGCATAAGTTCTTTGCTTTCAGGAGAAGAGCCTCCCCGGGTCTTTCTAAATTCTCACATTCTGCTATAATTCCAAATAATTCAATTGGAGTGCCAAGGTTTCCATCGGAAAAAATTGCTCCACTCTTGTCTTCAGCAGTGCCCAAGTTTGATAGACTCCCCTTTTTCCTGGACTGCATGTTCCTCAAAACTGTTAGTATGTGAATCTTTAAACGGGGATCGCTGAACTCCTTCAATGCCTGACAAGTTGCAAGAACAGAAATGTCATGACATCAACTTCCATCAATTGAAAACAATGATTTATAGCAAGATTTTTGTGCCAGAAAATGTTCCTCATAGGGCATGAAGCGTACCATTTGGATCACGGTTTCAAGTGGAAATTTTCCAACTTGCGCTTCTGACAAAAAACCAACCTAATTTTGGGGGAAACAGATACTTAAATGTAAATAAGGCAATTTTATTTAGCAAAATATCCTTGCAGGAAGAAGAATTAACTATACCCAATCATTATCTCTTGCTAACACTCCAAGGTATTTAGTGCTCAAAGGAATGCCATGCATCTTGCAAAAAGCGGTGATAAGTTGCCAGCGCTGGCTTGTGGCTTTCTGTTGAGACCTTAACTGAGCTCCATTTCCATTTCCATTTCCACTCATTAGCCAAGACCCACATGTCACTCCGCTGGATGACACTGGAAGACTTGCTTTTTCCAAGTGCTGCAAAACAGCCAGCAAAGCCCGGGAAGGTTGATTGGAGATGTCAATGCTACCCTCTTTCTGCATTATGCTAAGCAAACCTCTATGACGATAGTCATCTGCTAGTGCATGTGCAAGAGAATCTGCCACATCCAGTTTAACAGGTGATGTACGAAATACAGAACCGCTTGGAGAAAGTTGCCTGTATTGATTGTTCTTGCTAGACTTGTAGAAAGACGATATTCTTGTCAAGGCTGCAACATCAATTTGGAGAGTAGTAGCAGACAAACCACATAACTCCAAAAGAAACACGCATGATGCCACCAATACAGTGTTATCAAAATGCTCGATGGAAAGAGGTATAACCTGAAAATGAGAAATAAATAATTGATTCTGGAAAGATCATTTTCATCAGTCGTATTTTACCTTCCACATGGAAAGTAATTCAGCCAATAGGCCTACACTCAGACACATAAGCAGACAGGGTTAACAGATGGTGCTTCTCTCTAGAGTCCACATTAAAATAAGCACCTAAGCATCAATAATTATTTTTCAATGCTTCCGAGTATGAGTGGCAGGATATCACTTCAAGAGCAAATAACAAGTATGGCAATCAGATGCATAGTTTCCATCAAATAATTGTATTAGAAGAACACCACTTGTTTATAAAGACACCCCTCAACACTATTGACCCTTTGGCTTTGTACGGTTAGTTACAATATACAGCCATAATGGAAGATAAGATCCTTGAAACAGAACTCCGGGTAAGCAATCCTAGATGGAAGGTCATCAGGTGAATTTATTTATGATAAAAAGAAATGCTAATGGGTCAAGATTTTCTTGCTACCAGTGGAAAGTCCAACTTCCAAGGGAAAGGGGTTTAACATTTCATCCTCAAATAGCATAGTATCATGCGCTACTCTCATACTAAATATCATGTACAATGAATAATAAGTTCACTATTGGAAAAAGAACATATAACCCAAGGCAAACAAAAGTTAGCCTCCTGGCCACTTACAATTGAGTCCTTCTCTTTCCAACTGAAATTTTCTCTCGCTTCTCTCCTCTTTTGACCGTTTGACACTCTTTCACTTACTCAGCCCCATTGGGAGTCCCGATGGCGGTTGAGACGCCCGACCAACTCCCGCCGGCGCTAGCGGCGCCGGCGACATCTGAGGCGGGAGGTACCCACGGCCAGTCGACAGGCGGCCCACTACCCCAATTTGGGGACGAGAGGAACAAACTGGACAAAGGTAAAAGAACGTTGGATCCCACTGGAAGCCAGAATGGGAGGAAGGCGTGGATATCTTCAGAACAACTCCGGCAAGAAGGCGCCACCTTCTTTGTTACGAACTTCCCGGTGGAGACTACGGAACTTGAGATGAAGAAGGTTTTCACTGAACTTGGAGAGGTTGCCAGCGTTACCATCCCTCAGAAGCTGGATCTATCTGGAAACCGCTTCGGCTTCGTAAGGTTTCAATCGATAAAGGATAGTATTGGACGCACTATGACGAGGTTAAACTCCATGAGATTTGGGAAGGAAAATCTCAAGGCTAACGTTGCCAGGTTTCAACGGTCGGAGAAACCTCCTGCCAGGAAAATAGCTACAACGAGGAACTTAAGCCAACAGGCGGATATGAAAGCGCCCGAAAGCAGAACAATTTGTGGTCCAGCCTACAGAGGATGAGACTAAGTGGCTAGAGTTTTGCTTGGTTGCGGTACTCAAGGGTGTGTCAAGAGATCAAATGATCAAGGAGGTGCGGGGCTGCCAAGGTTTGGAGGCGGTCCAAATCTCGTTGTTGCCAGGGACCCAGGTCTTAATACAGACGCAATCGGAGTCGGAGGTGGAGAGTTTCCTCGGGGATCGCGCACGGAGGCATGGAGTTGGCCTTACAGAAATGAGGAAATGGTATCCCGAGGCCGCGACACACCCAAATGATCGGTGGATCTGCCTGAGCGAAATCCCAGTTCACTGCTGGAATGCGCGTATATTTGGGGAGATAGTAAGTGAAGTTGGGCAACTGCTCCAGGTGGAGGAGCCAAGGGCGGAGGTTCGATATTTTGACACCGTGAGAGTTTTGGTTCGCAAGAAGAACCCTCTGATTGGAGTCCAGTCGATAAACCTGATGGTTAAGAATGAGGTATACCCGGTCCGCGTTCAGGAGGAGCCCAGTGTGTGGAAACGAATGGTGGACCAAATGAAATGCGCTGCCGACCCGGTCCTGCCGGAGCTGGACGGCGGCGATTGGCCGGAGTTGAAGAAAACAGGGAAAGCCCTGGAGCAGCCGCAGTTACCGTTGGAGAAAGCCCAAAACGGGATTGTAGCTGACGACAGGGGGGAGTTAGGCCCGACCCAGGATGGAGGGGCCCAGTCCAACAGACGTGCGCACGCTGGAAAGAGACGTGGAGCCCTCGGGCAGCAAGAGCTTGGTGGCCAATCAGAGAGAGACAGAGGGCAACGAAGGAACAGCAACCGAAGCTGTTACGTCAAATTTCGAGGTGGCATTAAGTGCAGAAAAGTCAACATCCATCCTGTCAAGGGACCCCACGGCGACTATTTTACACAGGATCTCACCCGAAGAATCGGGATGTTCCGCTGAGCAGCACTCGACGAAATGGGATGAAGGGTTCAGATATGGATCCTCAAAAAACGCAGTGGGCAAAAATCTGGGAACAGTGAGCTAGCGGGAAATGGGGGGATGACACATCCGGTGAATAGGGGCAGTGTGGTACTGGTTGTGGATAAACAGCTCGGAGGAAGCCCCACAAGAAAGAATTTTGAGCACTTGGAGGCAACCGTGAGACAGGAAACTATGGATACAGAGATCGGGAAATTCTGGGGCATGTCCGAAGAGGAAGAGGGGCATGAAAAGGCACCCTCGGACAGCGAGGAACTGGAGGTGCTCAATACCAGGGGAAAATGTAAGATTTATGACTCGGAACCCATCCCTGAGAGCAGTAGAAAAGGATACAAAGGTTCCCAAGGGCACAAAGAAGGTCAAGAAGAAACTTGACACAGGAAAGGACACCTCTCCAGTTTTAGGTAGAGGGCAACTTCTCAGGCGGAAGACAGAGGGCAAGCACTTAGAGTCGGGAAATGAATGATAAGATTCTTTTCTGGATCAGTAGGGGTCTTAGGAAAGCTAAGAAACACATCAAAAAGTGGAAGGAAAAGCATGATTTCAGCATGCTAGCCATAGCTTAGCCCTTTCAGCAAGCTCAGCGAATGAAAAGGTATGCACATATCTTAGGCTTCCCAAATTTCTGCTCTAATGAAGCAGAAGGTGGGAAACCGTGGGTCTTCTGGGATGCATCGGTCAAGTTTGAGGTGCTCAGTATTCATCAACAGGCAGTGACTGACAGATGTAAGCTGAACTCTACGAAGATCTTGGTAACCTATGTCTACGGAAAATGCTCCTATATACTTAGGAGATCACTCTGGAGCTATTTGGAGGAGGTGAAACCAGAGGTAGGCCCCTGGATTGTTGTAGGGGATTTTAATGTTCTAAGATCGAATAGAGAAAGGCAAGGAGGAAGGACCAGACCGGCCTTTCCAATGATGGAATTTAATGACTGTGTGCATCGCTGTGCTTTGGTCGATCTGAAGACCAATGGAACGCGGTTGTCTTGGTGTAATGGGAAGTCAAGTTTATGCCATGCTTGGGCGCAACTGGACAGGGCATTGGTTAATGCAGCCTTTCTGCAGTGGAAGGTCACCAGCCATTCTTCTTCCCTTTTGCCCCGGAAATCCTCGGACCACAGACCTGTGTTGGTGGATATGACAACAACATACCTGAGTTATGGAAGGAGACAATTTAGGTTCCTAAACATGTGGACAACTAGTGAGGAATTCCTGCCTCTGATCCGGCAGGAGTGGATTACAGGCAACGATGAGGTGGGGCTGAACACGCTAGGGCAGAAAATTAAAAGGTTAAGAGTTGTGCTACGCAGATGGAATAAGGAAGGTTTTGCAGGATTGAGCTACACATTAGATCTCTTGAAGGAAAATTGGACAGATTGGAAGTGGCCTTACAGTCAGGATTTTCGGATGCAGTAGAAACAGAATATGTGGCCACTAAGGCTGAACTGCAGAGGTGGGAGGACAGAGAACTTTGCATACTGGAGCAACAATCAAATCAGGCTTGGTTGATAAGCGGTGATAGGAATACCAAAGTGTTTCATGCAGCCCTAAGGGTCAAACAACATAGGAAAGGCCTGGATCAGATGCAGTTAGCGGATGGCAGAAGTCTGGTAGGTGCCCAGGAAATACATGAGGCAGCCGTGCAACACTTCCAAGACCTGCTAACAAGTCCTGAAGTAGATACAGGGAGCCACTTAATAGACCTCCAGGAGCTGTGCGTTGAGAAAGTGCCAGAAGCAGAAAACTACAGCACCAGAATGATCCCATCAGAGGAGGAAGTAAAAGATGCAGTTTGGTCTATTCCTAGCAACAGCGCCCCAGGACCTGATGGATTTGGGTCCGGGTTCTTTAAGGCCACTTGGGAAGTCACAAGTAGGGACCTAATTGGGGCGGTAAGAGAGTTCTTCACAGGTACAGAAGTCCCCAGAATGTTCAACTCAAACACTATTACCCTCATTGCCAAAACAGAGAACCCTGCCTCCTTTGACAAGTTTAGGCCCATAAGTCTATGCACAGTAGTTGGAAAGGTGATCTCTAAAATCCTGGTAAGCAAATTGGGGAAGATTCTGCCAAGATTAGTGGCTGAAGAACAAGGTGCTTTCCTCGCAGGAAGAGGCATCATGGATAACATCACTCTTGCCCAGAAGATGATTCACTCCCTCCATAGGAAACACCCAGGGGGCAATATAATTATCAAGTTAGACATGGAAAAGGCCTATGACAAGGTCCGGTGGAAGTTTTTAGAAGAGGTTCTACAAGCAAAGGGGTTCTCTGTTGAATCCAGACGGTTACTACTGAGTTGCATAAGTAAGCAGTGGTTTACAGTGCAAATGAATGGGGTTGCTACTGGTTTCTTCAAGTCTACTAAGGGATTAAGGCAGGGGGACCCCATGTCCCCCCTGCTGTTTATCCTAGTACAAGACATCTTATCACGGATGCTGCTGAAAAATCAGAACCAAGGGAGAATGAACAGATATTACCATCCTATTGGCAGTCCCCTAATCACACATTTGATGTATGCTGATGATGTGTTGATCTTTGCAAATGGGAGTGCAAGTACAGTGAGAGCTTTGAGGAGAACACTGGATGCCTACTGCAACTGGTCAGGACAGTCCATCTGCTGTGAGAAGACAGCCATTTTCATGTCTAAGCATATCTCAAGAGTACGGAGACAGCAAATTTTAAGGATCACAAATTTCAGGGAAGGAACTCTCCCAATGACATACTTAGGGGCTCCCTTGTGCGCGGGGAGGCTAACAAGACAGATACTGAAGCCTCTGATGCAGAAGATCAGGAAAAAAGTGGCCGGATGGAAGGGAGTTTACTTTCACAAGGAGGAAGGCTAGTTCTCACCAGGCACGTGATGTGTAGCCTGCCCATCCATATCATGTCCGGGTTGAAGCTCCCACAATATGCAATGAAGGAAATCAGAAGGTGGATGTTTAACTTTTTCTGGGGTGAAAGTGAGGGCAAGCAAAAACTGCACTGGAAAAGATGGGCAGCCCTGTGCAAACCAGAGGGAGAAGGGGGGCTTGTGGTGAGGGACTTAGCAGATGTGCAGAAAGCATTAGGTATGAAGCTATGTTCTAAGTTGCTGACGGAAGAAAGCATGTGGACTAGCTTCTTCAAAGCCAAGTATTGCAGGGCTAAGCATCCATTAGAGAGGCACTGCAGGAACACTGATTCGAGATTATGGAAGTTCATTATGGGAATGAGAACAGGTGCTGGAACAAATACACACCAAACTGAGAGGAGGGAACTCAGATTTCTGGTTTGATAAATGGCTTAACTCTGGACCACTCGCAAGCAGAGTTCAACACAATTTGGCGGCTAATGTTCTAGTCCAAGACTTCACCTCCCATGGACAGTGGAATGTAAACCAAATCAGGAGGGTGATTGGACAGGAACTGACAGAAGAAGTCCTAGCTGTTCAGGCGCCTAAACCAGGAACTGGGAAAGATGTGGTTATCTGGAAACCTGCCATCGATGGAAATTTCACAATCAAGACAGCTTGGGAGTCAGTCAGAAACAGAGCAAAGGAACTGGAGGTGCAAGAATGGATATGGAGCAAGCATGTTCCAACGAAAATGTCAATCTGTGCTTGGAGGGCCTGGCATGACTGCCTGCCAACAGACGAACAGCTGAAAAGGAAGGGGGTTGTCCTTGTCTCTGCCTGCCAATGTTGTGAGTTGAGGAAGGAGGAATCCACGGATCACATACTCTCTTCAGGGAAACTGGCTACTGAGATTTGGGAGAAGGCTGCAGACCTGCTGGGAGTTTCCTTCACCAACCCGAGGAGATGGAGGGACAGAATAGTGCAGTGGAAACTTGATGCTACCAGGAGAGGCTTCAAAGGTTTATTGTGCAAAATCTTCCCTGTTATACTAACATGGGGCTTATGGTTGCGCAGGTGCAGGGCTTGGTTTGAGGAACAAATCCAGAGTGCGGAGCAAGTTTAGATGGAGGTAAGGAATTTGGTTGCACCTATTACAAAATTATCTAATGGTAGGTTGATCTTGCATGCATCAGATGAGAGGGCCTTACAGGAGCTGAGGATCCGAGCAGAGGGGAGGCTGAAGGGACATTTCAGGCTGGTCAGGTGGACCAAACCGCCGGCAGGGTGGGTAAAAATCAATTCAGATGGAAGCTGCAGAGGAAACCCAGGGGCATCCGGATGAGGAAGAGTGATCAAAGACATTAAAGGAGACATGCTGGTTGCCTTCTCAGTTCACCTAGGAGTGGGTACAAATAATAGTGCAGAAATGGAAGCTGCCACAGAAGGATTAAAGATTTGCAAAGAGAAGAATTGGAGGAACATCATCCTGGAGACGGATTCCCTTCTGCTCACAAACTGGTTCAAGCAAGACAGATGCACCCCATAGTATTTATGGGACTTTTGGGAAGCTTTCAAGAGGGAGCAGGAAGGTGCTAGAGTACATGTGGCTCATCAGCTACGCGAAGGCAATGTTTTTGCAGATTACATGGCAAAAATGGGCTCAACAGGGACTAACAGCAGGATTTGGTCTAGTCTACAGTTACCTCGGATGCTTAGAGGCCACCTGCGGCTTGACAAGTGGGGGCTCCCTAGCATCCGACTAGATTAACCAAATTAGGAAGTGCTAAACAGGGCAGGGGGGGCCCTGTACCTTACATTGTAAGGGCTCCCCTGTCCCACAACGGGGGCCCAGATTTCCTTTCTCTTTAATGCAAGAACGTTTATTTAAAAAAAAAAGTTAGAAACCATACAAAAATCTATCGATCTTTGTTTTTCTGTTTTTCCGGAAGAAACGGGAAAGCATATCTATTGAGGCATTACCCAAGTGCAGCAGAAAGTACATGACCAATACAGCAAACATGAGATTTGACCATTCTACCATGGCAAGAGAAGCAATAATGCAGGCAAAAGATGGCTGCGCAGTGCATTTTATATATAAATTGTTTCCATTTCATAATGCATAAGGATTTTAATTCTTACGGATGAGAGAAGGGACTGTTCACTCTCTGATATTGATGCGAGAAGGGTTTGTACATCTGAGTGAAAATTTGTTTGTGCAGTTGATGGGATTGCAGATTGCCCGTCATGATTATCATTAGAATTCAACTTATGGACCCTGGTCAAAAGAAGATGATTTAAAGCGCCTAATGCACGACCACGATGCAGATGGTGTTCAAGCCCAACCTCAGCTCCCTGTAACCAACGCAGCAAATCCAATGTCATGAATGTAAGTAAAGAGAGAAAACTGTACAATCGCAGCAAGTCAGGTCATGGGTACATGTATTCATCTTAGTACTTGATTTCCCAACTCCATTAGGAAAGCTATCTTTCGAAAATTGGGATCTTGACAACATTAAAATATATTGCTTCAGGTTTTTAGCAAAGAGATCAATACCTCTAAAGGAGATGAATAGAGTTCCTCCTCTATATGTTTCTGGACAGCAGCTTCCCACGACAAGGCACTAATCTGAGCATGACCACTAGAATTTATGGTGTAATAGATGTCTCTCAGCATAGAAATTTCATCAGTCTGGAAGTCAGCTATAGATTGCCAGCAAAAAGGCCCCTGCCAGGTAGAAACGTTAAGCCAAGAAAGGAATTAAAATCACTTGGCACTACTTGCTAAGATATTTTAGAATATATAATTTACAGGTTAAACAAGAGATCCTTCCTTGGATAGCTAGTTTCAGATTAACCTGCACATATAGCTGAATCAATCTGCGCACATCCTTAGGAAACCAGTATGGGATCATTTGCAGGATTGAAGTATCTCGCATGGAGGAGAAGAAAACACCTTCTCGCCAATTCAAGTATTCCAACAAATCAGAGTACCCTGACACTAGGAAGCAGAGGGAATAGTCAGTGAATAATAAGAGATCATGAGATGGGAGAGTTATCAAACGATACACTACTACAAAAACAGAAGAGTAAGATGAAGTACAAGAACTTTTACCTTTTGTCTTAAGAGCCAAACTGATGCCAGTAGAGCCTTGACCAAAACATGCTGCCAGGAGTGTCTTCCACATAGTAGGGAAACGCTGCAGAGCTGGTCTAAGGTTCTCCAAGGTGCACTGAGCCGGGCCATATTGCCTGTTTACACTTCCACTTCTTAAGCATTCTTGAAGAGGAACAGGAGCAAACATTAATGTGGCTAAAGCTGCGATTTCCCCTGACCCTTCTGCTATGTCATCCACAGCTTGAATTATGTCCTCAGTCTCCAGGCTAGTAAGTCTACTCCCTGGAATTAAATTACGGGAAGCGACTGCACGGGCATTCGAAAATGATGCATCATATTCTTTCCCCTTAACCCTTAGCAAAAGCAAGCACTTTGCCCACTCATTATCACCCTGAGAATCAAGTGCATATTGATCAATACGAAATTTAGAGAGTTCAATTTACATCTGTATCACGTCTTTAAAGGCTCATGATAACTAGTACCAACAACACGTAGCCCCGAACATTACTGCAAAGACCAAGTTAAGACAAAATGATAAATATTGAACTTACTGCTGCATCAAGTAAAAAGGAAAGAGAATCCTGGTCAGTTGCCAGTTGGTGAAGGTCAAGATAAATGTCCAGGAAGTTCAGCAAGTTATACTGAGCGCTGAAGCGTACAACAACTTTGTGCAAAGCTTGAACTGTCTCAAGACTAACTGAAACATCATCAATAACTAGTAATGAATTAGAGGAGTTGTCATTGGCTCCATCTGCGGTCGAATTTTCATGTGTGCCAATCAGAAACCCTGACTTAGACAGCAAAGCTACCATATCTGCTGTACCATGCCAGTAATCGGTCAAAAAGATAAACTTTTTCGCAAGCTGCTGTTCCATAAGCATTTTCAACCATGTAGAGGACGTTCTGTTTGCAGAGAACCTGAAAACTCTGATGCCTGGAACAGTTATATAAGTAGCATCCAACTCTTCAAGGAAACTTATATAATTGTTATATCCAGAAATCTCCTGAGCATACTCTAGGGAAGAAGTTGGATGTAAATCATCCAAGCGGATACTAAGGCTTCCAGAGGTTAGTGCATATGATGGAACTACCTCAAGTAGCTTGCAAACTTCAAACCAGTCATTGTGGCACACATAGTACTCAAGTTGTGATTCCCACAATAAATGAACACCCATAAGGAGAGGTTGATCCAGTAGTACCTACACAGGAAACAATCTCAACTGAAGCAGTTTTCCTCCACAAAACATTCTTGAAACCATTAAAAAAGTAAAGTTACTACACGGACCTAATATGATTCTGGCAGGTGAAAAGAGAACCTGTTAGATCGATTGCATTCAGAAATTATGCTTGAGGTATCAGAAATTCCAACTCTTGTAGATAACAAGAAAAAACAACGGTAACCTATCATATTTAGCATCCACTATTTTTTTTCATAAAATATTTCAAAAGACCTATATAATCTGAGTATGTACAGAATGTTCCAACTCTGCATGCACATCATGGTTTAGGTTGAATCCCACCTTTTCTAATCATGGATGCGGTGGAGTACTAGCTAAGCGTTAGGTAAGTCAATCAACAATTAATCCTCTTAATCATGCACTTCAGTGTTATGTTTCCAGCCCCCTGGGGGAAAATAGGTTCTATACCTAAAGTTTCTCCATCATTCCTGCTCAATAGACTCAATACAAACAAACAAGCTTCTCCGAGAAAGCTAATGTAGGAATCTAACAGATGCTTGAAACCGCACTCTAATCCACTACAGAAACATAAGAGTAATGCCAAGTTTACAAGTTATACATCTCATCATTTGAAAACTAAGTAGCTAAAGCAAATGCCGGATAGAGAATGTCTAACTTACACGATCAATAACTCTTTGATCCCAGGTATCTGCCCATGCTACAGCAGCAACCCAATAAGCAGCATGATTGCTGTCATCATCAACTTCAGGAGTGACAGAATGTCCATTAACAGTTATCCAAGAACCCAAAACAACTCCATCTATCTCACCACACAAGATGTGTAGGTTCTTGAACAGTGGGTGCAACAGGCACAGACCTATCTCCCCAGATGCATCTTCCTTAGATGCTCTCTTAAGCTCTTCCCGTCGTGTTGCCAGTGTACTGAAGAAACTGCGGCAAGGATATACCCTCTTCGGCAAAAGCATTCTAGAGTTAGGTCAAATGTGATTCCACGACTTTAATCTTTTATATTAAAAGTACATTACATGTGTATTAGTACCTCTATGAGTCCTACTGTCTCCAATATCTTCCATTCATGTGATCCAAGGTACATATGTCTTTTCATCTCTTCTGCCACTACCATTCGGAGAGATCTTCTGACAGTGCCAAATAACAGCTGCTTGAGGGTGGTCTCCACATCCTCCCCAAGCTTCTGCAATGTAGTTACAGCAAGCCCAATCTCACCCTGTACATTGTTTGGTCATAAACAATTAGAGCAAATATAAATGAATTGTGTCATTTTAGTAGCCAGAATTAACACCAACCTTTATGAATAAATCATATGCAATCGCTCTTCCAGCAATTCGGACATCATTAAACGAATCCTGAGTTTCTTCGCCAGGCAATAAATTATTCAAACGATGAAGATGCAATCTGAGAACTGCCAAAGGAAGCCGACCAGAAAGTAGTGCATCTTTGACAACAGTGTTAAGATCCATATTATTTAACTCCCAACGTGCTATCATATCTTTAGGATTCTCCATTTTAAATGTCCTTTCCCCGAAAGCATTTCCATCGGCAAATAAGATTGCACCGTCAAGATTCTGAAAGTCAGAGGACATGGCGCCATTTGTTTCCACAGGCACTAACGCACGCTCTTCTGCATTACCTAAGGCTGTTCCAATTTCAGGTGGTTTATACCGGGATGACGCATCCAACAAAGCAGTTTCTGTAATGGCTGGAGCATTGGATTCATTTTCGGATAACTCTACACCAACCAACTCCGGCAACCCTATATCGTCCGTCTATACAGAAAAAACATTCAGTAAATAAAGAGGTGTCTTCTAGCAAAATAAGTAAGATTATCTCAGAACCTACCTGCGTTAGGCCCAGACTTTTATATTTCCGATCTAGCTGCCTCTGCAAACTCCGAATAACCACCAAAAGCTTAGCTACTTGCTTAAGGCTTTTTGATTTTTCCTCTTCATCATGTTCTTTATCCTTTAACTCTGATGGATGAGAAACATTTTTACTACTGCTAACATCCCATGACTTTACAGCAACATTAAGTTGCAATAGGCCATATTTACGTATGACCATAGTTGCATAGCTCGTGGCTACTGCTAGAAGCCTGTTCAGATTTATAGCCTCTAAATTATTTTAACGTAGAAGGGCCTTAAGAAAAAACAATTGAAAACTATAAAGCATAATAGGGCTGGCCAAACAAAAATTTAGCCTATGAACTACCACAATATGATATTTAGCCCAGGAAAGAAGTAAATCTTTGACACAGCAAAAGAACTTGGAGTCGAGATTTACCAACTGCTGCACTCCCTCCAACCAGTGCAACAAAGAAAAAGAAAGAGAAAGAAGGTACTAGAGAGTTTAAATTTCAAAAGACAGAAAATAGTCCAAGGACAAGATCCCAATACTCAAAAGAAGTTTCTAAAAATCAATTTTCGGGGTCAAACAAAGAAGAAGAAAATCACTATTCACAGGGGCACGCTTTTTATTTGCATATTAGTCATTAAAAAGCATATAACTTTATCACCAAGATCCACATCTATCAGTAAGACAAATGCGGTCAAGTTCTTTAAGATTAAAAATAGATCATCTGAAAAGAGAGAGATATACCATACCTTGATGCTGAAGAAGCTTCATTATTGCTTACTTTGTAGAGCATCAAATAAACAATCGCAAAGAGCAACCTTACAATGACTTCCACAGCCAGATTGGCGCCCACAAGCATTTCCAGTGAACTGCTAGTTCAATTAAAAAGCCTAAGTTAGATTCTCCAAACAATATAGAAACTCTTATATCTCAGTAAGTTATCGAAAACTTATAGAAAAGATAGTACAAGCCATTCACTCTGGAAACAAGAACTCCAATAACTTGCAAACCAGACTATCCACATCGCACATGATTGATATACGTAAAACACTAAGAATCATACTTCTGAATTTGGTCAAAATCCAGGTAATATAATGCCAACTGCAAGCGTCGTATCCGAGCAATTCCCAGTTCCCATCCTGAAAGCATTTCAGTATCAGCTATTAGTTCTTTCCTCTCTAGTGAACAAAAAAATCATAACCCAGCAAGCAGACGCATACACATCCAATGACAACAAATTAGAAGAAAGAAAAGGAAAATAGTGGAATGACAAGCAACAAGCCCAGTTGCAGTGCAGAACAAGATGCCAAGAGGTAATCATTCTCTCTTGCATGGACCAGAAGACATTACATAGAGCTTTAATGCATGCAAATATTCATCTTTATCATAAATAGTCAAAAGGACTAAGTCGATAAGTGATTTAATAGAAACTACTGCATTGTATTAAATGACGCTGAAAGAGTCATTATTGACAATTCTTTTAGTTTTGTGTTAATAATGGACTAGATTAAAATGACTTTATTAAATTTCAGTTCTTCAATTAATGAAGTTGTTGGAATTTATACATCAAATGACACAATTCATCTTCGGTCGCAACAGAAACAACCTCTTTGTATAATTATAAGGAGACTGCGTACATCTAACCTCCAGACCTCAACTTGGTTGGGAATATACTAGGTATGTTGTGGTTGTGGACTGCAATATATGAAGATTCATATAAAGCCGCATCCAGCATCATGCTACATATCAATAAATAACCAAGCAAACCCTATGTCTTGTGGGTACCAACCATCAACACAGAACCACAATTTACAAAGAGTTTAATTCATATTTGTATTTACAGCCAACCATGATTATGGTAACATGTTCTAGTTGGCACAAAATCCACAATAAAGAAGGTACTAATAAAATTAAATAGCACAATACGAACAACAATTAATTTTAAGAAGAAAGCCAAGGATTTCAAAATCAGGGAAGAAGCTTTTAAGGTTAGATAAATAAATAAAGCATATATTTTAGAGTATCAACCAGGGCAGCGTGAACGACGAAATATCATTATCTGGATTGCTCCCTCATCACGAATAAATGTCCTAATCAGAGTTATAATACAAATACTGAACTAGAAAAATAGACTTCAAACATCAGCCTAACCTCGGCCAATGCTTAAAAATGGTATAATGGTTAGAACCTGCTATGTCAGAAACTAAAACAGTATTTGTAGAAATGACGGAAATACAGACAGATTTGATGGAAAGAGGATGACCTAAATGAATGAGATTCATACCATTCTCAATGAATAATTTTTCTGCCACTTCATACCCTTCATATAAGATAACTCTATCCAAAACCTCCATCTTCCAAGAAGTGAATAATCTTTTATTTCCAGAAATTCCCACGAGATCACCAGCTCCACATGTTGTGGTGCTAGACGAATTTGCAGGACTATATCCTATGGCTTCAATAGGAAAGGATTTTGATGGGATTGAAATAGAAGGAAGAACGACTGAAATGCCTTTATCCGTGACCAAATATAAAAGCCCATGAAAAGTGCAGCCAACAGCTTCTCTAGAAGAGGTTTCCCCGCCTTGAATGCTATAATTCATTTCATCCTTTACAATGGAATCTAATTGTAGATTGGTGTGCACTACTTGACACAATTTCATCTCACAAACATCTTTCTTAATAAGGCGAGTGATCCCAAAAGGAGAGACGCAAACATGGTCATCTTCACTGAATCCAGATGTTGGTAGAAAAATTTTCCTTACCAATCTGTTTGGTTGACCAGAAACCATATGATTCTGACTCATTATTTTGGTTTCACCACAAGAGTTAGTTATATAAGAGTCATAGTGAGTCCTCCAATCCTTGATAAAACAATCTTTGCTTTTCAGATGCTTGATATTCAGTGAAGTACCCTGCATCGTTGATTCACTTTTACTCTGAGGTTTAGAATCAAGACTGAGTGCTCTCGGGAAGCCAATTTCAGTACCTCCTACCTGCCAGCTGGTTAGAATTCCAAGGTTGGGTTGGTACTGATAAGGGAGGAAGTTTTCAGACGACCACTGTTCTTCTGGTACATGGTCATCAGTAAGAAGAACATAGATGACACCACATTCATCCATCACGCCCAACAGGGTGGACTGAGGAAACACATAGAGCCTTTTAAACCTTATTTTATTAGTAAGACCACCATTTTGGAACCACAAGGGCTCACGTATTTTATTAAGAACATCATCATCACTTTCTAGCTTCTGCCGTGGAGGGCAACTAAGCGAACTGATATATACAACATCTATAAAACCAATATATGTACCAGTTAGGGCACCATGCAATGAGATCAAGCCGGATTTACTCAGACAAATAAGAAAGCTGTGAGAAAAGGTAAAGTCTATCCAGTCAGGTGGGTTCTTATTCATACTTCTGTCAAGCTTTACTGAGTATATCCATTCTAATCCCCAGGTAATTATTCTGGCGACCGTGACCATAACTCCACCATAACTCTGATTAGTTGCATTGCTGGTACTGGCATGCAAAGAACTAATACTAGACAGGGCAAATCCAACTAAATGAAATGAACTGTCAGAGAACACCTTGACACATTTATATAAATTGCTAGCAGACGTATCTCCCGATTTAGATGCATTATCATCCCCAGATGTTGAGCGAGATATAAGATCCATAGGTTTGTTTATGGGATCTGCAACTGCCGTGCTACTATTTTCTTGATCATATGATGTGGGCCTACCATGAGAAAGGAATTCTGGAAACTGGGAATCCTTGTCAAATATTCTAAATGAAACAATAACATTTTTTGGAAATGATGGTTTCTTTGGAAACTTGGTATACACAGTGTTTCTCAGAGTCAATCTTTCAGCTTCAGCCAAGAAAGTGCGCATCCATATCTTTGAACTTGCCGACTGACCGACCCTTATAGCTTCGGCATGAAGAGTATTTGAACTTTCTTCGGGACAAGATTTGAACTCTCCCTGCACCTCCCGATGAGATAAGGTTGATGCAGGACCCCACTCAATCCACATCCCTTTTCCAACATCACTTGCCTCTGTTGAATTGGCAGCTTCCATGGAATGACTAAATTGAGAAAAGACATGAACAACTACCCCATGTTTCCCGGACACAAAAAGTAGCTCTTGGAATGAAGTTTCTTCCTGCTGACTACCTACGCTCAGACCCCAGGCAATGGAATCTACATCAGATAAAAAAGCATGTGTAGATCCTGAAACACTAGGTTGTGATTCATGGCCAAAACCAGTATCCAACTCTACAGCCTCAGAAGAACTAGAGTTGTTTGCTGTGGGAACAGATACTCTTTGCACGCTCGATTCATGTGGACCATAGAAGGTCCCATCGGAAGTAGTGACAGAGCCCTTGTGATTTATGAATTGTCCTGCCAAACACGGGACCAATAAACCAAATTCGTTTAACCACAAACATTCAAACCCAGAAAAGAATAGTTTAAAAGAAAGTTAGGAAGTCACCTTTAACTAAAGGAAGCAGCAATCCCTCAAAATCATATGAAAGCAACAATAACAACCTCCTTGTTGGAGAAATAAATCCTTCTCTGAAATAAGAAGGATTGTATGGAAATTCAGAAGGACCCCATTTCATCAGCTGCAGTTCTGGAAGGTCATCCTCATGCGGACAACTACCCAGACCCATAACGGCCTCTGCATATTACGAGAATCTAACAAGTTTCAATAAATTTTTGAAGAGGGAGTATCTATCACGACGAACTCAAAAGTAACACAAATGACTCATAAAGATTAATAGCAAGAAGCTCCGCCCTTGTAACTTGATAGCAGGGAACTCCTCCCCAGCAATTACCAAGCATCAAAAACTAATTCGGTTCGGTAATATCCCATAAAGTCAGTACAAACCCAACTATATATTCAAGAACCAACAGAAAATGGTTCTTTCTCAATACAATAACTGCAGTTAAAACAAGATAAGCAATCAAACTATAACCATAACTGCAACTATTCTTGATTTTCAGCATTTATCCAATCCGAAGCAATAAATTAATAAAATACATGTAAGCGCAAAATACCAATGCACTTACATGCATATCGAACAGTAGAAGCTTCAAAACGAACCTGGTACAACGTTTTAGATGATCGGTTCCATAAACGCAAACTTTATTCGCACTTCCTCTACAGCTCGCTGAAATTGAGATGAAGGAGACATCGGAATTAAACTAAATTTTTGGGGACAAGATGACTTGATTTATTACTTCATTTCTAGAATGTTTTTCTATTTTTACTTTATTCGTCTGCCTCATTTGTTTACCTTTACCTTCTCTTCTGTATGTTTTTAATTTCAAGAAAACGGATGAAAATGGCAAACAAGGGGAAGTTATACCAACAAAATTAAAATCATGCCCACAATAAGAGTAATATTTTTATTAAGTCCTCTTACTTTTAGTTTATATCATTGTAACATTGTACGGCTTCTTTTACCTGTTCCGATTTTCATGGTATTGATAAAAAAAAACACGAATATAAATAATATTTATCCATACTTTTTAGTTTTTTACCATCTGAAAAAAAAAATATTGTTGTTAATATTTAAACTTTTAAATTTTTAAGTAGTAATTGATTTAAGTTGACCTAACAATAGTTAATTAATAGTTTATATGCAACAAGATAAAAAAAAAAAAATTTGTAGCAAAATCTTATGGGCCATCACTAATTTCATACATAATCAGGCTTCTTACAATATTATAAAGCCCAACAAATCGCTTCTCAATTGCAGGATTTTTCAAAAGCCCACAAATTCCCAAAGGCAAATAAAAAATTAAATAAAACACCGGCAAACGATGGCGGCGATCGGAGACAGCAACCGTCAGAGACAGATTTGTGATATTTTTGGGTTGGATTTGCGAAACCCCTGCCTCAAGAAGTCTCCATCCTAAAAATAAACATGAACAAAAATCTGGCACCGTTCTTATCCGATTCGGGAATTTGGATAACGGAACAGGTTCGAGAATTTTAGAAGTCATATGTCTAGGTAATCAGAACGGGTATGGCCAATATCCAAAGTTCTTGTTCCCAACTCGAATACTCGAATTTCCAAAAATTTTATAATTCGAATAACGGGGCGGGTTCCAAATTTTCCCGAAAACCTGGAACCGTCTGGCCACCTCCATATACGGGGGCAAGCATCACCGGTGTTTAGTGTCGCTCCCGGGGGGGCTTGCTTCCCTTACTCGAAATATATGTAACATTATTGGGTTTTTTTATTTTTCCTTATTGCCTCCAACAGTTCAGAAGAAGAAAACGACTATTTGCTTACATTGTAAATTGATTGTCTGTAATGTACTTGAATCAAATACTTTGAAGAAATGCGTAATGTTCTCAAATATGATCACCGTGGATCACCAGCCAGAAAGAGTTCCAAAGCCACTACTGAGACCTCTATATTTTTCTCTATGATGGGAACTTCCCGATTTCGTTAGCTTCTAACAAGAAAATATTGATCAAGAATTTGTTTCTAGACTTTTTCATCAAGCTCATTGGATTTCACTAACCCGAGCTCTTCAAGTTTGTTGTTTGATGGTGAGTAGCTTCGTTCTTTGCCACCGGGATGCGAGGATGCATGGCCGTACCAGATCATTCCGACGATCGCCACCATCATCCCCAATATCACATGTAAGTTGAGTCCCTCCTTGCCAAAGAAGAGAAATCCCAATAACAATACAAGAATGGTTTTCATGTGGCCGAGAACTTGAAATGTCACGGCTGTGAATCTGCCGATGCAGATGAACTGGCTGAGATTGGTTCCTATTGCGATGGTACAAGATAACATGATAAAGATCTGCACAAAGGTAAAGATAAGAGATCAGCATTTAGGATAATATCTCTGCAACTGAGCTGTAATGATGTAAAGAATAGGATTTATGGTTGAATACTTACAACTGAGGTGGTGGTGTAGTTATAAGAGTCAACCCTCTTGTCGGAGAGCCAGTAATCCATGAGAGGACCAACTAACAGCAAAGATACAGCTTGAGGAGGTGCAGTGTGCCCCAGTAAGTTGAATGAGCCGATGGAATGCTTCCGTTGAAGATAGTGAACATACTGCGAATGCAATACCAGAATGAGCATGGAATCTAGAACAAAGGAGCTTGAATTATGCATTTCTGAGTTTGAAAGTGTGATGGGGTTAGAATAATGAGATACAATGTGGAATAAAACTCACATACTGCTGTAGAGCAGTGCTCCAAATTGCTACTGCTGCAGCAATGAATCCCTTGGCGTTAACACTCACATCTGT